>JAXQQM020065094.1:0-62245 GCA_034641835.2 Pinus albicaulis | reverse complement strand
GTGATGTTTTGGTTGTCATAATCACTCAAAAATCAGTTATTAAACCACAATATTGAATTTCTTGTTGTTTGTTTTGTTTATGAACCCTTTAAAAGAACCAGAGGAAGATTTTATTTTACAATGTGATCTCCCCGACATGGGTGGGGGTTTAAAAAATTGGAGAGTAAATTGAGTGGTTATTGTAAGAAATTGTTGTATAAGATGAGAAATTTAGATTCTTTGTAGAGAATATGGATGTCATAATAGATATCTTTTTAGAAATTTTTAGTGTCTCTGGCCACCATGCATCTAATAGGATCCATTTCAACTAGAAATGTCAATACATCACTGTGGGGCTGATAACTTGTGACATCCCTAGCCATTTTCTTTGATTGTGGATCAAGTTACAAACTAATAACTTGTGAAATCCCTGGCCATTTTCTTTGATCGTGGATCAAGTTATAAACTAGAATATACTCTCTCTTCAGAAGACTCTACATTATACATTGTATGGAGAGAAAGGTTATGACAAAACTTGTACAAAAAACCCCTTACAGATGTCTCAACTTACTCTATTGTTAAACACATAGTGTCAATTTTGTAAAACTATAATCTACAGTAAAGACTGAGTGGGTTTTTTCTTTTGTAAGTTTTGTTTGGAATTGAAAAATAAAAAATTATAAAAGCTAAAACTATGTAGTGAAAAACTTTGTTTAAAATTCCAGAATAAAAAAAGTTGAGTAAGTTTGACATCATATAATAAGAAAATTGTTTATGATTATAAAGTAAAATACATGTAAGATTTTTTAGCTACAATTATATGTATATATATATATATATATATATTGTAACACCTCCAGTTAAGGAATTTTTTTTTTTTTTTTCTTTCATATATATACTGATGTTTCTCTTTTTTTCCTACCTGGTTACTTGAATGTTAAGTTCAGAATTTGGGATTTATATTCCCCATAGGTACATTAACCCCATGGATATAAAATTTTAGATCCCCTCTATATTAATATGGGACACTCCGTCTACATAGTGTAGGTATAAACTCTATACAACACATATACCATTTATATCTAACACATACACCCTCTATATATATAATACCTATACCATTGGTATATGAATTCCACATGTATATCTATATACATATTCTAACAAAGGGGTTGAATGAGCATGACTATGCATAGCACATATATAAATATATCCCATATATATAAATATATATATATATATATATATATATATCCCATATATATATAAATATATCCCATATATATATATTTTGGTAAGAGTGTTTGCACGCCCCACTAGGTATATATGTAACGCATATATAAATAAAATACCTCCCTTTTTCAAACATTATGGGTACGCACATAATCGGCATATAATAGTTATCACCTATGTATATATCTACCTGTTTAAAAAGGGTATCGACCTATAGAATCTATAGTCAATCATAGTTTGACTACTTCTCGGGATATGGTTATGAGTATAATACATCATGCACAGTTCGAATAATTCCAAGGATATACGCAGAGTTATATAACCGCGTAAGTCTACCCTAATAGAAGGTTATGGCGGTCGAACCAGTTGTATAATTACGGGTCCGCGCCTCTTCTATTCATCATGAAAGGTTTGACCTACCAATTCCAATGCGTACATCGTTTTTGCGTTGTTTACTTTCCACTTCTAGTCGGAATTCGCCGCGGTGACCCGAACGTTATCAATTTATAATTACACAACTACCATTTCCTGTAATGATATCCAGATCTGCTTTTCGGCGTAGATAAACTATAAAACCATCCGAACTCATTTATCCTGGGGCGATTTAATTATCATTTGGATTCTGACCCATGCATACATGCTGTGATTTCATACGGGGAGTGTATAACAGGCGTTTTAATTTTTTTTGTTTTCCATAATCATGTCGCACCGTGCTCTGTTCGACAGAGTTTAACGTATGGTTTTGGTTTTGCTACTTTAATGAATTTGCAGGCAGGGACGTCGTCGCTCCACTGAGCGGAAGGTACCATCTGCTCAGCAGGAATTGACGGGTGGCTCGCTACTTATCCTCTTTAACTGGTACTAGTACTGTAGGCCGAGTTCTGTCTCGGGAGGTTATTATTGCTAGGTTACCTTCTTACCTTCACGCATGCGAGGTGTAGCATCTCCCCATACCTTCTCTCCGCACTTTACTACTGCCTGGTACTCGCCCCATTGACGTGGCTGAGTTTTTCCCCATCGACCTCAGGATTATCGGAATTTATGGGGCAGTGAGTTTAGGGTTGCGGGGTCTTCTCTGTTTAAATTGGGGTTTTCGTGCTGAGTTATTCACCCGCCCCCTTCTCAATTATTTCTATGATTTAGAACTGTGGATTTTCACCTATCTCACGGCTGTGCTCTATGTTACTCATGTGCAGGGTTCTCAGTCATCGCGGAGGGTTGGACGACGGGCCAAGGAGTTTCAAGCGTAAGGTTTCTCGTTATTCTTGCGTTCCATCGTTTGTATAGTTTCTGGCTTTCATAGACGGTGTCTCATCCATTTACTGGTTGTTCTTGCAGAGAGGTCATCTTAAACGGTTCACTGGAAAGCGGAGATCTAGACGGCCCTCCAGCGCTTATAAATCCTCGATTTATATGCCGGATGCGTTCTTTCTGCCCTTTTTCATACGCAGAGTTATTTTTCTTTGTATAGTTGCTCTAAATCGTGCTGTGGTAACCCTACTGTTTTTCTCATAAGAGTTTATTTTCCCGCGCTATCACGGCTGCATTCAGTAAGCATCACCGTGTGGCAAATATTTGCAGGCGGTTCAAATGGTTATTCACCGCAGCGGTTGTTAACATATTATTGGTTTCTGTTCTTTTTGTTTCTGAGTCCCGGAACGGGATCTTGCGAAGTCCGGCATTCCGTTTGGTTAATTTCACTACAGCCGGCTTCTAGTCTATGTAACCAGCGTGTGGATCAACGCGACGCAAGGGTGGGAACCAACCCCAAACACAGGTAAACCCTAACTCGTTCGCTCAGTCGCAGAGGTGGATGCCTCCAAATTTGTTAGTATGTGCTTTCATATGACTGATATCGTTTTCCCTCAACCGTTAACTATTTAGAACCTATGTCATGATTTCGTTTGTTTGTTTTATTTTGTGCTTCTTAGTTGAACTGGGGAAATCAATCAGATTTACACTATTTCAACGCATGCCTCATTTCCCCAAATCGACCTATTGTTCCAGATCAGATTCCGAGTTCTCCCATTGTTGATACTCGTCCGTGAGCGAAATTTTTAACGCTGTATGCCTGATGTTTTAATAGTGGTAGCGATTCCTTAGAATCATAACTATGATGCGCCGGTCTGTGGTATCATTATTGTCATAGTTTTCTTTTATATCAGTTGATCATAGTTCGTTGCATGGAGAGTAATAACAGGCGTGAAAACCGAGTCATCGTCTCGGATCTCCATGCGTAGTATCATAATTTTTAATTATTGCAAGTATGGATTATGCCATAGAGCATCGTTTTAATCTCGCCTCAATCGTGTCATATAATGGTTAAGTGGATCGAATGTTAAGGTCCAATGTAATGTTGACAGTTAGATACTTTTGTTTGACTTCGGTCTAAAGTCTGGTATAAGTACTAACGACCGTAGTTTTATGGAGTTTTCCTACGTATGAAACCGAATAGTGATAAGGATTGTATAAAAGATTTCCTTTTGCCAATTATGATTCACGTCCATATCTCATTTTAGACTATCGGATTTGTATTTATATTTCTTGTTAACATATATAGTTCATTCCTATATATAAATATAGGATTCATATATCCATATTCCATTTGAAATCAATGTGAAAATGTTCTATTGGTTTAGCGTTAAGTACTTAGTAATTTGGAAGCATATACCTATATTCGATAGTTGCTTGGTATTATGCCTTAGACATAGATTAAATCCATTGACATAAGATTTATTTCAAGGGTTAGAGATGAATTTGAAATACCATATACTCTATATTTTCTATGAATGCTGTAACACTTCTATAGTGTAGATTTGCTTTTTTGTTTAATAAGAATACATATTCTAAAGTCCTTGCTCTTAAATTCTATTTTTTTTTTTTGATGTATACCTATATGTATTCAATAGTGCTTGACTAGAGGACCTTAATTATAAATTAAGTCTCTTGCTATAATACTTGTTTTCAAGGATTAAGGATAGATTTAGAAATGCAATATATACACTTATAACTGTTATAATAATCATATAGAGTAGAATTACTATTTTCTGTCACAATTTCGAATGTCATATTCTAATATCTTACTTTCTTCCCTTTTTGTTTTGTACCATGTAAACTTCAGTTCTGCTACAATAATTTTCTAGCATACCTATGAGCATAAATATCACATTTGCATCTACAGGAAACAAGAGAATATTTAATTATCTGTGGAGACTAAGTAACATCAGTTTTAAACCAACCTTGGTTTAGAGTTTCTGTGGTTTCTACTCTATGGATTTCTGGTCTACAACTAAACAGAATCTGGAAGGTGAATGCCTTAGGATGGACTCTGTTAAATGTAGTACCAAAATCAATCATACAAATTCCCTTAAGTTTTATATGTAGCCAATTCATACCATAATACATCAAAATGAACAAAATTTCAGGAACATACCACTACTGCAATTGACCAACCTCCCAACCTTAGAGTCCTCTTTGTCTCCCAGAACTCACCCCCGAGTTGAGATCACCTCCATCACAGATCAACCTCTGATCTGCTTAGGAGCAGCTTATTTAAGCTCATATTTCCCCAAAGCATGTTTCTAATTCTGCGTCCAGAATAGCAGGATGCTTTCTTTCCTGTTTAGCCTAGGCTTCCCATTTTGGGGATTCTTTAAAGCTGTTTTATGCTTTTCCTCAGCTTTTCCAGCTTTTCTTTACCTCTTCCCAACTACTCCTCTTCATTGGGGAAACTTAGATTCCTCCTCAAATCTAAGTTAATTTCTTTCAAGGATTTTTGAAAGATTTTGGGGATTTGTTGCCTTATCCATCCTCATGGATTTGGCAAGTGATCTCTAATTCTCATCTTGGTCAAAATGCACAATCATTTTATTTATTTCCTCAAATCAAATATGCAAATACATTCACACCATACTTATCCCTTGGGGTCCACCCCTTAGGATTAAAGTTCAAATGTCTAACTTTAAAAATTCAACACACAAATTGGGGGTGTTACATATTCCCCCTCTGAAAATAAACACCGTCCTCGGTGTTGTTATTCAACTACTAGAGTTCATTTAAACAAAAACGGATATTTCTCCATCATTTCAGCTTTCCTTTCCCAGGTAGCTTCTTCAGCAGTAAAGTGCTTCCACTGCACTTTTACTCTGGCTACTGTTCTGTTTCTCAATTCAATTTCTTCCCGCTCCAATATTTGAAGCGGTTCTGGCAGAAACTCCCCTTCTGGTTCCACCTGTACAACATTCCAATCAACTATGTGAAAAACATCATGCACATATCTTTTTAATAATGAAATATGAAACACATTATGCACTCTAACATGGGGGGGTAAGGCCAGCTTGTAAGCCACTGGTCCCACCCTTTCTAAAACTTCAAAAGGCCCACAATATCTAGGAGCCAGTTTTGCACAACTTCCTGCATAAAGTGTGCTCTTTTTGGGTTTGATGCGCAAATACACATGATCCCCTACTTTGAATTATCGGTGCACTCTTTTCTTATCAGCATAGCTCTTCTGTCGATCTTGTGCTGTCTTTATATTTCTCTGTATTTGTTTAACAATTCTTTCCATCTCTTGTAGTGCATCTGGTCCCAACACCAGTTTATCCTCTGGTTGACTCCAGCTCAAGGGAGTACGGCACTTTCTCCCATAGAGTGCCTCAAATGGACTCATCTTAATAGAGGATTGGTAGCTATTATTATAGGCAAACTCAGCTAGATGCAGATACTCTTCCCACCTTGATGGCCTATCCATCACATACATCCTCAACATATCCTCCAGAATTTGATTCGTCCTTTCTGTTTGCCCGTCAGTTTGAGGGTGGTAGGCAGTACTGAAATTCAGCTTAGTACCCATCCCCCCAAACAATCCTTTCCAAAATGTTGCTGTAAACTTAGCATCCCGATCTGAGACAATTACTTTGGGAACTCCATGAAGCCTTACTATCTCCTTCAGAAAAACATTTGCTACTTGAGCTGTTCCGAAAGTAGATTTTACTGGTATAAAGTGGGTAGCCTTGGTTAAAGTGTCTACTACCACCATTACTGAATCATGTTGGTATTTGGTTTTAGGTAGTCCGGTTATAAAATCCATGGAAACTGTGTCCCATTTCCATTCTGCAATTGGCAGGGGATTTAAAAGCCCTGCTGGGTGTTGATGCTCAACTTTGACTAGTTGACACTCCATACATCTACTTAAATATTCTGCCACCTCTCTCTTCATTCGTGGCCAGAACAACTTCTTCTTCAAGGCTGTTAACATATTTTGGTATCCTGGATGTCCTGCATAGGGCTGTTTGTGGTATTCATCTAAAATTTCTTTTTTTCAACGACTCTATATTTGGAATATACAACCTGTTTTTGTAATAGAGCAGCCCTTTTTGGTTTTTAGTGAAATCAGTTTTATCCCTTGTCTGTAGTTTCACCAAGAGTGCTTCATAGTTGGGATCTTGAGTTGCTGCTTTTCCCACCAATTTCTCTACCTCCATATGGGCACTACTCCCCATGCTGTTTAAATTTTGACAAGCATTTCTACTTAATGCATCAGCAACTTTATTCTCCTTCCCCTTGATATGCTTTATGTCCATATCAAATTCACTTAAAAAAGACAGCCATCTGGCTTGTCTTGCATTCAGGTCAGTTTGGGAAAAGAAGTATTTGAGGCTAATATGATCAGTCATCAATGTGAACTTTTTCCCCAAAAGATAGTGCTGCCACATTTTCAGAGCATGGATAACAGCTGCAAATTCTAAATCATATGCACTGTAATTCTGTTCATGACTTTTCAGTTTTCTAGATTCATAGGCAATAAATGAATTTTCCTGCAATAGGATTCCTCCTAGCCCCTCTCTGCAAGCATCTGTACATACCACAAACTCTTTATCAGGATCATCAATTTTTAATATAGGAGCTGAAATAAGTTTTTGTTTTAATTGTTCGAAACTGTTTTGACATTTCTCAGTCCACACGAACTTAACACCCTTCCTTTGTAATGAAGTTATGGGATTTGCTATAGCAGAAAATCTCTCCACAAATCTGCGATAATAACCTGAAATTCCCATAAATGATCTTACTGCTGAGACATCAGTGGGGACTGGCCATTCTTTAATGGCTTTAATCTTTTTAGGGTCAACTGCCAACCCTTTTTCAGAAATAATATGACCCAGATATTGAATTTTATCTTTATAAAATTCACATTTGCTGAACTTGGCATATAGCTGGTTTTCTTTTAAAGTCTGCAACACTATTCTCAGATGTTCCTTATGTTCGTCCTCATTTTTGGAATAAACTAAGATATCATCTATGAACACCAGAACAAATTTATCCAAATACTTATTCAACACACTGTTCATCAGGCACATAAATGTGGCAGGGGCATTCGTCAAACCAAAAGGTAGGACCACAAATTCGTAATGCCCATACCTGGTTCGAAATGCTGTTTTGCTGATGTCTTCTTCTTTAATTCTGAGCTGGTGATACCCAGTCCTTAGGTCTATCTTGGAAAAGACTGAGGCCCCTCTCACTTGATCAAAAATATCATCAATTCTAGGAAGTGGATATCTATTCTTTATGGTCAACTTGTTCAGTTGACGATAGTCAATGCACATCCTAAAATGTCCATCCTTCTTTTTCACAAATAAGACCGGTGCTCCCCATGGAGACACACTTGGTCTAATATAACCTTTATCCAGTAATTCTTGCAGCTGCATCTTCAGCTCCATAAGTTCTGGTGGACTCATTCGATAGGGGGCTCGGGAAACAAGTGTGGCTCTCGGCACCAGATCTATGGAAAAATCAATTTCTCTTTTGGGGGGAAGATGAGGAATCTCATCTGGAAAAACTTCTTTAAATTCTCTTACCACCGGTAATTCACTCAACAGGTTTTCTTCATTTCTCTGTTCCATTTCTTCCACATGTACAGCATAGACTTGGTATCCTTTTCTAGCTGTTCTTTTCAATTGTAAGGCTGATATTTGTCTTACTGAAATGGATTTTGGTTTCCCTTTTAGTGTAAAAGGTTTCCCTTCTTCATCCACACAATGAAGGGTTTTATCCCAGCAGTTCATTAGAGCTTTCTTCTTTTCCAGCCAATCCATTCCTATCCGCAGATCATAGGATCCTAATGGCAATATGTTCAAATTTACTCGGTTGCAAAGCCATTTAATTGTATTGCTGTTTTGGGCAATTTATGTGTGACTTTTCTCTTAGTTCCAGTGGCCAGCTGTACCAACCATGACTGCTGAAATTTTTCAGGTTTAATTTTACATTTTTCTACAATTCCAGGACTAATGTAACTTAAGGAAGCACTTGGATCAATCAAAACAGTAACAGGTAGGTCAGAAATCTTACCCTCCATTTCCACCATGGTTGCTTGATGTTCTGCTTGCCGATTTTCCAAGGCTGCACTGATAGTTGGTATATTTCTGGCTATGTCATTTACTGTTGTTGCCTCTCGCTCTCTGCTGATCATGTGTATATTTCAATGGGGGCAGTCCCTCATCATATGGGGTTCTCCACAGCCCCAACATTTCAAAGGTTCCTTCATTCTGACTGTCCCTTCCTTTTTATTGTTCCCTTCTACTGGTTTTGAAGCCACTTGGGACTGAGCAGTTTGACTTTCCTTTGGTTTATTGAATTTTTTCCGCTAATGATCTCTACCAAAATTTCTTAGATATGCTGGTTTTGGTCTTTTACCTTTGAACTCACCCTTGTTCAGCCAACTCTTCCCTTGTTCATCTTTACCTTTAAACTGCTGATAGCATAATCTTGCTTTTCTAACAACTTCATCCATTGTCTTTGGGTTGTCAAACTCAATTTTCTCTTTGTACACAGTAGGTAAGCAATTCAAAAACCTTTGAACCTTTGCTTTTTCTTCCCTAATGTAAGGAACATATCTCAGTAAATTGGTAAACTTAGTGACAAACTCATCAATAGTGAGTTGTCCTAGTCTAAGTTCATGGAATTCTTTTGCTTTATCATCATAATAACGTTCATTCAAATAACGACTTTTAAACTTAGTCTGAAAATCTTCCCAAGTAACTTTCTTTTCATCAATGGCATGCACTATTTTTGTCTCTTCCCACCACAGTGTAGTCTTTCCTTGTAGCTGATACACAGCTAATCTGGCCTTCAGATTGCTCTCATATTCATATACTTGGAAATACTTGATCATGTTCAGCAACCAAGCTTCAGCATCCTCTTCCTTCTCCCCATCATAGGAGGGAGGTTTGATCTTTCTAAATTCTCCCTGCAATTCTCTTTTTTGCTTATGTTGATTTCTAGCTGCATCCTCATCCTCAGACTCATCCATCTTTCTTTTCCCAGAACCTTTGCCTTCCTGGCTGTTCCGGGAAGTTAGCTCTCTGATGAGCTTTTCCTGCTCCTTACTGGCTGATGACAACATGTCATTTTGGCTTCTTAGTTCAGCCAATTCTCGTTGCAGCCTGTGCAACATAGCCATTACCGGGGCATTGGGATATGGAGTAGCAAACTCATCACGCAGATCCACATAAATTCCTCCCTCTTCAGCCATTTTAGCACCACTGTACACACTCATACATTTGATTAGTAAGACAAAAAAACAATCTCTACAATGTTTAATAATATTTAAAATTCAGTGAGCACATTAACATCAGCCCAATTTTTGCACTTGGGCTCCGATACCATTTGTAACACCTCCAGTTAAGGAAATTTTTTTTTTTTTTTTTTCATATATATACTGATGTTTCTCTTTTTTTTCTACCTGGTTACTTGAATGTTAAGTTCAGAATTTGGGATTTATATTCCCCATAGGTACATTAACCCCATGGATACAAAATTTTAGATCCCCTCTATATTAATATGGGACACTCCCTCTACATAGTGTAGGTATAAACTCTATACAACACATATACCATTTATATCTAACACATACACCCTCTATATATATAATACCTATACCATTGGTATATGAAGTCCACATGTATATCTATATACATATTCTAACAAAGGGGTTGAATGAGCATGACTATGCATAGCACATATATAAATATATCCCATATATATAAATATATATATATATATATATATCCCATATATATATAAATATATCCCATATATATATATATATATATATATTGGTAAGAGTGTTTGCACGCCCCACTAGGTATATATGTAACGCATATATAAATAAAATACCTCCCTTTTTCAAACATTATGGGTACGCACATAATCGACATATAATAGTTATCACCTATGTATATATCTGCCTGTTTAAAAAGGGTATCGACCTATAGAATCTATAGTCAATCATAGTTTGACTACTTCTCGGGATATGGTTATGAGTATAATACATCATGCACAGTTCGAATAATTCCAAGGATATACGCAGATTTATATAACCGCGTAAGTCTACCCTAATAGAAGGTTATGGCGGTCGAACCAGTTGTACAATTACGGGTCCGCGCCTCTTCTATTCATAATGAAAGGTTTGACCTACCAATTCTGACGCGTACATCGTTTTTGCGTTGTTTACTTTCCACTTCTAGTCGGAATTCGCCGCGGTGACCCGAACGTTATCAATTTATAATTACACAACTACCATTTCCTGTAATGATATCCAGATCTGCTTTTCGGCGTAGATAAACTATAAACCCATCTGAACTCATTTATCCTGGGGAGATTTAATTATCATTTGGATTCTGACCCATGCATACATGCTGTGATTTCATACGGGGAGTGTATAACAGGCGTTTTAATTTTTTTTGTTTTCCATAATCATGTCGCACCATGCTCTGTTCGACAAAGTTTAACGTATAGTTTTGGTTTTGCTACTTTAATGACTTTGCAGGCAGGGACGTCGTCGCTCCACTGAGCGGAAGGTACCATCTGCTCAGCAGGAATTGACGGGTGGCTCGCTACTTATCCTCTTTAACTGGTACTAGTACTGTAGGCCGAGTTCTGTCTCGGGAGGTTATTATTGCTAGGTTACCTTCTTACCTTCACGCATGCGAGGTGTAGCATCTCCCCATACCTTCTCTGCGCACTTTACTACCGCCTGGTACTCGCCCCTTTGACGTGGCTGAGTTTTTCCCCATCGACCTCAGGATTATCGGAATTTATGGGGCAGTGAGTTTAGGGTTGCGGGGTCTTCTCTGTTTAAATTGGGGTTTTCGTGCTGAGTTATTCACCCGCCCCCTTCTCAATTATTTCTATGATTTAGAACTGTGGCTTTTCACCTATCTCACGGCTGTGCTCTATGTTACTCATGTGCAGGGTTCTCAGTCATCGCGGAGGTTTGGACGACGGGCCAAGGAGGTTCAAGCGTAAGGTTTCTCGTTATTCTTGCGTTCCATCGTTTGTATAGTTTATGGCTTTCATAGACGGTGTCTCATCCATTTACTGGTTGTTCTTGCAGAGAGGTCATCTTAAATGGTTCACTGGAAAGCGGAGATCCAGACGGCCCTCCAGCGGTTATAAATCCTCGATTTATATGCCGGCTGCGTTCTTTCTGCCCTTTTTCATACGCAGAGTTATTTTTCTTTGTATAGTTTCTCTAAATCGTGCTGTGGTAACCCTACTGTTTTTCTCATAAGAGTTTATTTTCCCACGCTATCACGGCTGCATTCAGTAAGCATCACCGTGTGGCAAATATTTGCAGGCGGTTCAAATGGTTATTCACCGCAGCGGTTGTTAACATATTATTGGTTTCTGTTCTTTTTGTTTCTGAGTCCCGGAACGGGATCTTGCGAAGTCCGGCATTCCGTTTGGTTAATTTCACTACAGCCGGCTTCTAGTCTATGTAACCAGCATGTGGATCAACGCGACGCAAGGGTGGGAACCAACCCCAAACACAGGTAAACCCTAACTCGTTCGCTCAGTCGCAGAGGTGGATGCCTCCAAATTTTTTAGTCTGTGCTTTCATACGACTGATATCGTTTGCCCTCAACCGTTAACTATTTAGAACCTATGTCATGATTTCGTTTGTTTGTTTTATTTTGTGCTTCTTAGTTGAACTGGGGAAATCAATCAGATTTACACTATTTCAACGCATGCCTCGTTTCCCCAAATCGACCTATTGTTCCAGATCAGATTCCGAGTTCTCCCATTGTTGATACTCGTCCGTGAGCGAAATTTTTAACGCTGTATGCCTGATGTTTTAATAGTGGTAGCGATTCCTCAGAATAATAACTATGATGCGCCGGTCTGTGGTATCATTATTGTCATAGTTTTCTTTTATATCAGTTGATCATAGTTCGTTGCATGGAGAGTAATAACAGGCGTGAAAACCGAGTCATCGTCTCGGATCTCCATGCGTAGTATCATAATTTTTAATTATTGCAAGTATGGATTATGCCATAGAGCATCGTTTTAATCTCGCCTCAATCGTGTCATATAATGGTTAAGTGGATCGAATATTAAGGTCCAATGTAATGTTGACAGTTAGATACTTTTGTTTGACTTCAGTCTAAAGTCTGGTATAAGTACTAACGACCGTAGTTTTATGGAGTTTGCCTACGTATGAAACCGAATAGTGATAAGGATTGTATAAAAGATTTCCTTTTGCCAATTATGATTCACGTCCATATCTCATTTTAGACTATCGGATTTGTATTTATATTTCTTGTTAACATATATAGTTCATTCCTATATATAAATATAGGATTCATATATCCATATTCCATTTGAAATCAATGTGAAAATGTTCTATTGGTTTAGCGTTAAGTACTTAGTAATTTGGAAGCATATACCTATATTCGATAGTTGCTTGGTATTATGCCTTAGACATAGATTAAATCCATTGACATAAGATTTATTTCAAGGGTTAGAGATGAATTTAAAATACCATATACTCTATATTTGCTATGAATGCTGTAACACTTCTATAGTGTAGATTTGCTTTTTTGTTTAATAAGAATACATATTCTAAAGTCCTTGCTCTTAAATTCTATTTATTTTTTTTGATGTATACCTATATGTATTCAATAGTGCTTGACTAGAGGACCTTAATTATAAATTAAGTCTCTTGCTATAATACTTGTTTTCAAGGATTAAGGATAGATTTAGAAATGCAATATATACACTTATAACTGTTATAATAATCATATAGAGTAGAATTACTCTTTTCTGTCACAATTTCGAATGTCATATTCTAATATCTTACTTTCTTCCCTTTTTGTTTTGTACCATGTAAACTTCAGTTCTGCTACAATAATTTTCTAGCATACCTATGAGCATAAATATCACATTTGCATCTACAGGAAACAAGATAATATTTAATTATCTGTGGAGACTAAGTAACATCATATTTAAACCAACCTTGGTTTAGAGTTTCTGTGGTTTCTACTCTATGGATTTCTGGTCTACAACTAAACAGAATCTGGAAGGTGAATGCCTTAGGATGGACTCTGTTAAATGTAGTACTACAATCAATCATACAAATTCTCTTAAGTTTTATATGTAGCTAATTCATACTAGAATACATCAAAATGAACAAAAATTTCAGGAACATACCACTGTTGCAAATGACCAACCTCCCAACCTTAAAATCCTCTTTGTCTCCCAAGATTCACCCTCGAGCTGAGATCACCTCCTAGGACAGATCAACCCCTGATCTTCTTAGGAGCAGCTTATTTAAGCTCATGTTTCCCCAAAGCATGTTTCTAATTTTGCGTCCAGAATAGCAGGATGCTTTCTTTCCTGTTTAGCCTAGATTTCCCATTTTGGGACTCTTTAAAGTTGTTTTATGCTTTTCCTCAGCTTTTCCATCTTTTCTCACCTCTTCCCAACTATTTTCCTCTTCATTGCGGAAATTCAGATTCCTCCTCAAATCTAAATTAATTTCTTTCAAGGATTTTTGAAAGATTTTGGGGATTTGTTGCCTTATCCATCCTCATGGATTTGGCAAGTGATCTCTAATTCTCATCTTGGTCAAAATGCACAATCATTTTATTTATTTTCTCAAATAAAATATGCAAATACATTCACACCATACTTATCCCTTGGGGTCCACCCCCTTAGGATTAAAGTTCAAATGTCTAACTTTAAAAATTCAACACACAAATTGGGGGTGTTACATATATTGAACTAAGTAATTAGAGGTAAATTTAGTGTTATTTAAGAAATGAGAATTATGAACATTCATCATTTTTCTCAAGATAAATCACATAATTTGGAAATTTAAAAAAGATCATATATTTTTTTTAAAAATCATTAAATTAAATTTTTTATATATTAAGAAATACTACTCATAAATAATAAAACACTTGTAACATAAATAACATATTTAAGAAAAACCATGTATTTTTGAAATAATAGAATATTTGTAACAAAAATAATATAAAACAACCAAAAATATGTATGTTTGGATGTATGAAAATTTACATACATTTTATTAAGTAAAATTTTAAAAGAAACCTAAATTCAATCTAACTTATTAAAAATGAAAAAAAAAAAACAAAAATTATATAAAACATATATAAAACTATTTACTTGTGGATCTAATGGCCTAAAACATGTCGATTGTCTAACATTTGATCCAATGGCTCATACATGGACATAGCTAGGGGAGTTTTTTTCAAATAAGAACCCCTTAGGGGAGTTGTTTTCAAATAAGAACGCCTTACAACGTAATTAGATTGGATGAACATGTAAATGAGTATGTAAGAGAAATATAGTTTGTTCTTTTTGCACGTTGAAATTCCCCAAATTTGATGAGTAATTATTATTATTTAAAAGAAGTAAATATTTTCTAGCATGGTTAAATTATTATTTTATTTAATTTCTTTCATGCAAATGACTATGTAACATAAATATAGATTGTTCTTTTTGCGCAATGAAATTCCCCAAATTTGATGAGTAATTATTATTATTTAAAAAAAGTAAATATTTTCTAGCATGGTTAAATTATTATTTTATTTAATTTCTTTAATTTATGAGTAATTATTATTTAAAAGATGTAAATATTTTTTAGCATGGTTAAATTATTATTTTATTTTATTTCTTTCATGTAAATCAGTATGTAACAGAAATATAGATTGTTCCTTTTGCACAATGCAATTCCCCAAAGTTGATGATTAATTATTATTATTTAAAAGAAGTAAATATTTTCTAGCTTGGTTAAATTATTATTTTATTTAATTTCTTTTTGGTTTACTCTGTAGTTTAAATTTTAAACTATTGATTTAGGTTTATTTATTTTTAAAATTTGTGTAGAATATTCAATATCATTTGGTTTATGGGTTGGTTCTAGATATTTACTTATTAATATAAAATATTAAGCATTTCTTTAATAATGTATTAAAATTATGTTTTTATCATATATATTACTTTTTATCCTTTCTCATTTTTTAAATCTTCTGTAACCACCATATTAGCCGCTAACTAATGATTACGCTTTATTGATTAAGGATGAATTAATTAAAATATATGAACAAAACTATTTTTGATTTTTGAATAAAAGATTTAACTTGTGAAATTTACTTATGAGTAAAAGTTGATGGTAAAAGTAAATCTGGAGTCAGTTGAATAGAAAAACAGTTTGTACAGTTACCTAAGGAAACTCTGGAATAAAGAGGGAATTCCAAAGAGAGTTGGGGGTTCGGTGAGAAAAGAAAAGAAGGGACTCTGTTAAAACTGGAAGGATATTCCAGAACAGTTTAACCTCTGGGTTGGAGAATTGGACCGGACTATCCCGAGTTCTCCCCAGAAATTCTGTTTTTCATTGGAGTTGGAGAGTTGGACTGGACTGTCCTGAGAACTCTCCTCTAGAGTTTCGTGTTCAACAAGACCCAGGATAGAAGCTCGGGGGAGAACTGTGGACGTAATCGCCCAGTTCGTGGACGGGAGGTAACGAGTACCATCAGTTGGATACAGATTCAGATGAGTAAATGCAAACAGATTCTCTTGATTCTTTAGAAAGAATAATTTTTCCTGCTACAGTTAAGATTATCAGTATTTAATTAAGTTTATCTTTGTTTAACGCAGCAGTATGTAACTGTAGTTTTAAATTCTTTTTGAACTTGGCATTCTGGTGAAACCTACCAGAGGTATTCTAGAAGGCCCTGTTCTGTGGAGAGTAGTCGAAAGACACAGTATGTATATGATAAGGAAATAGTTTTTTTAACCAACCTGAAACAGTAGGTAACAAGACAAAGGGACTGTAAGTGTCGACCTGTTGGGTTGGTAGCTAGGTCTGAGTAACTACTTTCCGGAGTTAGAGCTGCAGAAGTTCATCTAATTTAAACAGAGAAGGAAAACATAATTACAGGTGGGTCGTTAATCCAAATGCCTGAATAAATCAGTCTCCTGGATAAATCGCCCCCTACCTATGATAAACTCAGACAAATGGTGGTCTGGTCACTTGTAAGAACTCTCTTCTTTAGAAAAGGAAAAAACAAGAAAATAGGGAAGTCAGAGAGTAATTAACCCAGTTCTTTTCACAAGTAAAAGTTGAAAACGAGAACCCCTAAATTTACAGTTTGAAGGAAACCTTGTGAGCAGATTCAGTTACCGGAGACTAGATGTAAATCCTTTCGGAGTCGAGCATCACATTTCCATTAACAATGAACAAGCTGCAATAATTGTGCAATCGTAGCATACAATAAAAAATAGACATTTCCCTTTTCATAACACAGTACATGCACCCAAGATTCTATTGCCATAAAGAAGAATTATAATTTGAACTCGCATGTCAATCATGGATACCGAACACGTAGCAACTAACAGGTAGAAATAGTCACAGTTTAACGCAGAACTTTTTTATAGCAAAACACCAGTTAAACCATAGCTGTAATAAAAACAAGACAGAGGAATATTTATAAACCCTAAATTAAATTCCTGGTCATTCATTCAAGAGGGCACAGGGGTTAAAAACCACGACCGGACTGTCTTAAAAATATACATTTGTTTAACAACAGGACTCTGTCTGAACAGGTAGAAAATTCTTGCGGCCAGAGGCTAGCATAAGAAAGATTAACTGGCAGATAGCCGCGCCGTGTTTACATTTAACATTTCTCCTTTAAAATGACTCAACTTCCTGAAAACATGTTAACTAAGCTACAGGTCCTTAAACCTAGCCGATTCCATCTACCATTGCAAAGACAAAACAGATGTTCCAGTTTTGGCAGAGAGCCATGAAACCCCAAGTAAATCAACGGTTGGGTACCTGTGATCGAGGCGAGTGTAAGAACTCCATCGTAACCAGAACCATGAGAAACCCTTGACGATAAAGGGGCTGGAATTATTACCTGAGCGAAACCAAGAACATGTTAGGGAAGTGGTAGGGTTTGCATCACCTTTGTGGTTACAATAAACAATGACAAACGAAGTGAAACCTCACCTGTAGATTTCTGAACGGAGTAGAACCCAGGGTTAGAGAAGTTCCTGTCGGCCATAAAACAAATTATGCATTGAATTAAGAAAACTGACACATATTGGCAAATCAACAAGAAAAGAACAGGCGATTAACCGAGATAAACCGGAATGGATCGACAATTTTAAACAAGCTATGCAACAGTTAGAAGAAACTGGAGATAGTATTAATACCCAACAGATCATGAGTAAACTCTTAAATTAAATGGAGAAAACGAGGAACAGTGGAAGCAATTGGTGAAAATACCAGTGAATACCTGGGAAACGTTGAAGAATATGGCTGTTGGGAGACATTTCGCCACTGAGCGCCATGTTTTTGACGAGGTCCGCGTAACCCTAACAGAGAGCTCTGGAGCCTTCCGGCGGACGAACACAATGAGCGAAAAATCAGTTATTACCAAAGGACATTATCGATCCCGAGATTATTACCACCGTCGGATTGTAAAACCAATCAATGTTGTGTATTAGGCCACGTGTCTACTGATTAAAACAATACGGGGCACCATGGTTAAATGGATCACCGAGACCAAAAATGTAATGACAATTGTGTTAACGTTAAACCATGGGGGTGACAGAAGGTACCTAGGGTTACATCAGTTATAATGTCAACTATAATATAAAGTGCCAACCATAATGAATTACGGATAGGTATTATTACAAAGTGTTAAATGATTGTGATCTATTTATGTGTGAATGAATTAAATAGCATGACAGTTGTTTTGTATGAGTGAAACAATGGTACTTACAGGACCTGCAGTAAATGATAATAGTGTCAGAAAACTAAGGTTAGAAATATCAAACAGTGAATTTATAATTTTTTTTTATGTGAGTAAATGTGTGGTTGAGTGCTTGTTACAAGTGGTATCAGAGCCGCGTTACAACGCTGGGCCCTATTGGGTCAACTGACGTTACAAATTGAATGATTTCGTGCACAGTCAGATAATTAAATGGAACGACAACCAAGACGGACACCTTCACAACAGCAACAACGAAATGTCGGAGAGATTCAACCTCCACCCGAAGGAAACCCCGAAATGTGGGTTCAGCTGGGAATAGAGCAGCATCAGCAGTCTAACAGACTGATCGAAGAACATCAACATCAGAACCGTATTTTGTTACACACAGTACAACAGTTACAGGAAGAGATGGAAAGAGTAGGCAAGGAGAATGCAAGGATGATGCAGGATCAGGAGAGGATCCTAAAGAGCCTCTCCAATAAACAAAATCAAAGGGTTGAAAAGCCCAGTGCTGACATAGAATTCCAAGACAGAAACGAACAGCAGTCAGAGGAACAAGATACAGGCCGAAGAGAAAGAAGTGTGTCATAGCGAAGTCATCCAAACCGAAATTTTAATGAGGCTGAATCTGAAAATGAAACTGAACGAAAGGAAAACAAAAAGCAGAAGGTGGAGCTGCATGGAGAATTCAGGAAGATAAAGCCACCTATGTTCGATGGCGAAAAGGAGGAAGTGGCAGAAGCATGGTTGATTAATATGAACAAATAATTTCAGGTGTATGATTATGACAGTGGTCTTAGGGCACGGTTAGCCATTTACCAGCTGAAGGATAAAGCTACCCTATGGTGGGAAGAAGTGAAGAATGTGCGGGGAATAGAGGAGCATGATGTGACATGGGATACGTTCCAACAGTACTTCAAAGACAAGTACTTGACTGAGCGTTTTTATGATGAAAAGGCTCGATAATTTCATGATTTAAGGCTAGGACAGTTGACCATGGACGAGTTCATCACTAATTTTACATCATTACTATGTTATGTACCATACTTAAGAGATGAGAAGGCCAAGGTCCAGAGGTTTCTGAGCAGTTACTCGCCCGTATGAAGGAGCGTATCGAGTTTGTTAACCCTAAGACAATGGATGAGGCCATCATTAAAGCAAGGTTGTGTTATCAGCAAGAGAAAAACAAAGTGGACCAAGGTAAAGGGTGCCAATCAAAGAAAGAAAACAAAAACAGTGCTGGTTTCAAAAGGGGTAAAACCAGTAACTTCAGAATCTCAGCCAGGAGTTCAGTTAATAAGCAATTTGGTAGGAACCATCAGAGGATTAGATGGCTGGGAGAAGACAAGACGGTGGAAGCTTCAAATAAGCCTGAGAAACCTCACAACTAGAGGCCACCTCTGCAGTGTTGGGGCTACGGGGCAGCACACTACTATCGGGATTGCCCACAGCGGGGTAAAGCCGAAGCAGTAACCAATTTGTAGGAGGCCTCTACTGTGGGAGATATTTCCAGAAGCATACCCAGAATTAACGCAGCATTGGAGGACTGGCAAGCTGACTTTCAACCCACCATGATAGAGCTGGAAGATAAATTGTCATCCCAAACTGTTTCTGTTTTGGTAGATCCAGGCGCAAGTCTAAGTTATATAAGTCCTAAATTAGTGGAAATCTGTAAACTGTCAAGTCAAAAATTTAAAAAGAGCTAGTTGGTTCAGTTAGCTACAGGAGCTAAAAGAAGAGTTAGTGCCAAAATATCAGATTGTGCATTGCAAATCGATGGACAACAGTTAATGGTAGATTTAAATATTCTGCCTTTGGGATCCTATGATGTATTGGTGGGTATGGATTAGTTAGAGAAACACTGGACTCTCATCGACTGCAAGGAAAAGATAGTCTACTACAGAGATCAGAATGGTAATCGCCAAGAAATTCAGGGCATAAAGAAGCATGTACGTCTGCGTCCAATTACCGCTTTCCAAATGGCAAAATGCATGAGAAAGGGATGCCAGCTGTAGACCATACAAGTTGGACTATCTGAGTCTAAGGATAAAGTAGCTGTATTAGAAAATACACCTGTAGTACAGAAATTTAAGGACGTATTTCCGGAAGAAATACCAGGATTACCACCTAAAAGAGATGTTGATTTCACGATAGAACTGCTACCAGGAGCTTCACCCATTTCGCGAACTCCCTACCGTATGAGTGTGCCAGAATTGACTAAGCTAAAAATGCAGCTTCAGGAATTATTAGATAAGGGGTATATACGACCCAGTGTGTCACCTTGGGGAGCACCTGTGCTGTTTGTTAGGAAAAAGGATGGAACCATGCACATGTGCATGGATTACCGACAGTTAAATAAGCTGACAGTTAAGAACAGGTATCCCCTACCCCGTATTGATGACTTGTTTGACCAAGTAAAGGGAGCTACTGTGTTCTCAAAAATTGATTTGCGGTCCGGATACCACCAGATCAGAATTAAGGATGAAGATATACACAAAACTTCTTTTCGCACCAGGTATGGCCACTATGAATTCGTGGTATTACCTTTTGGGCTAACTAATGCACCAGCCACTTTTATGAGACTGATGCATAGTATTTTCCACCCTTATTTGAATAACTTCGTGTTAATTTTCATTGATGATATACTGATTTATTCTAAGGATGCGGAAGAACATGAAAAGCATCTGCGTATGGTACTGGAGATGCTAAGGAAACATCAGTTGTATGCAAAATTCAGTAAATGTGATTTCTTCAAAGAAGAAATATAATATCTTGGACATGTAATATTGAAAAAGGGTATTGCGGTAGACCCGGAGAAAATTAAAACTATCATGGAATGGAAGGTGCCACAGAATGTGGCAGATATACGATCGTTTATGGGCCTCGCTGGCTACTACCGACAATTTATAAAAGGGTTTTCGAAGATAGCTTTTCCCATTACTTCTTTACAAAGAAAAGGGAAAATCTTTAAATGGACAAAAGAATGTCAGGAGAGCTTTGAAAGATTGAAGCAGTTATTGACGACAGCGCCTGTGTTAAGTGTAGCAGATCCGGATAAGGAATTCAAGGTTTGTACAGATGCATGCAAGGAAGGAGTTGGGGCTGTATTATCGCAAGAATGGAAGGTAATTGCATATGAATCCCGCAAGCTAAAAGATCATGAGCAGCGATATTCAGCTTATGATTTAGAGCGGACTGCAGTTGTCCATGCTCTCCGAGTATGGAGACACTACTTACTTGGGAAGAGGTTTGTGTTGAAGACTGATCATAGTAGTCTAACCAGCTATTTTAAACAAGCTGACTTAAATTCCCGGCAAGCGAGATGGAACGCTTTGTTAAGCGAATTTGATATTGATCTACAGCACGTGAAGGGAAAAGAGAACAAAGTTGCGGATGCATTAAGCAGGAAATTGCATAACCTTTATGAGTTATATGTTAACCAAATTGAAACCAGATTTTTGGAACAAATCAAAAAAGAAGCAGACAAGGATCCTGAGTATAAATACTTGTGGCAGCAGACACAAGAATCTGAAGGACAAGGTGGACAAGGTGATTATTAGATTAACCAGGACGGGTTGTTGGTCTTCAAGAAAAGGATAGTCATTCCAAACAGAGTGGAATTAAAAACTAAGTTGCTGGACGAATATCACAGAAGCAATTATGTAGGGCACCCAGGATATCAAAAGATGCTGATAGCTATAAGAAAGGACTACTGTTGGCCAGGCATGAGGAAGGATATAGCAAGCTATCTAACCAACTGTTTAGAGTGCTAGCAAGTGAAAATAGAGCATCGGCACCCAGCCGGCTTAATGCAGCCTATACCCATTCCCGAATGGAAATGGGAGGTGATCTCATTGGATTTTATCACCGGGTTACCAAAATCAAAACGAGGTAATGATTCCATAATGGTAGTTGTGGATAGACTAAGTAAGTCGGCACATTTCATACCTGTCCAATCCACCTATAAGACAGTACAGATAGCAGATTTATTTATGCGTGAAATCTTCAGACTGCATGGCATTCCTAAGACCGTTATCTCAGACAAAGATGTAAAATTTACATCAGCTTTTTGGAAAGCGCTGTTTGCAGGATTACGAACGCAAGTACATTTTAGTACTGCATACCACCCGCAAACAGATGGTCAGACCGAGCGAGTGAATCAAGTATTGGAAGACATGCTGAGAATGTATGTCATGCAGCAACCAGTTAAATGGGAGGAGTACATACACCTGATAGAGTTTTCTTACAACAATGGTTACCAAGAATCGTTAAATATGAGTCCATTTGAGGCGCTATATGGGCGGCAGTGCAGAACTCCCATTAATTGGAGCAGCCCCGAGAATAGACTCATGCTAGGACCAGACATGCTAGCAGAAATGGAAGCAGAGGTGAAGAAAATTCGACAAAATTTGAAAGTAGCACAGGACAGGCAGAAGGTGTATGCAGACAAAAGAAGGTCATACCGTGAGTATGAGGTTGGCGATCATGTGTATGTTAGGATTAAGCCAAAGAAGAGTACACTAAGATGGGCCTCTTGTGCAAAATTGGCACCTCGATTTTGTGGTCCTTTTCAGATATTGGAAAGAGTAGGACCAGTAGCGTATCACTTAGCCCTTCCTAGCCATATTCGGCTGCATAACATTTTTCATGTATTGTTATTAAAACGATATGTTCATGATCCAAGACACATAATCCATTGGCAGAACATTCAGGTAGAGGGTAAGCATAATGGTAAGGAGCATGAAAAGCTCATTAGAGAGCTGGGCTCATGGAACATCCAAGAAGGCGAAGGTTCCGGAAAGAGGAAGATTGATGAGTCTGATGACAATGATGCTGCTAGGCATCAATATAAACAGAAAAAGGAATTACAAGGGGAATTCCAAAAGATCAAACCTCCCTCCTATGATGGGGAGAAGGAGGAAGATGCTGAAGCCTGGTTGCTGAATATGATTAAGTACTTCTAAGTCTATGAATATGAAAGCAATCTGAAGGCCAGATTAGCTATTTACCAGCTACAAGGTAAAGCTACCTTGTGGTGGGAGGAGACGAAAATGGTCCATGCCATTGATGAAAAGACAGTTACTTGGGACGATTTTCAGGTTAAATTCAAAAATCGTTATCTAAATGAACGTTACTATGATGATAAAGCCAAGGAATTTCATGAAATTAGACTGGGACATCTCACTATTGATGAGTTTGTCACTAAGTTTACGAATCTGTTGAGATATGTCCCTTATATTAGGGAAGAGAAGGCAAAGGTACAAAGGTTTCTGAACAGTTTTCCAGCTGCATACAAAGAGAAGATCGAGTTTGATAACCCAAAAACAATGGACGAAGCTGTTAGAAAAGCTAGATTATGTTACCAACAGTTCAAAGGAAAAACTGAACATGGGAAAAACTGGGTAAATAAGACTGAGTTCAAAGGAAAGAAACAGAAACCAGCCTATTTGAAGAATTTTGGCAGGGATCATCGGCGGAAAAAGATTCATAAACCAAAAGAAAGTGAAACTGCTCAATCTCAAGTGGCTTCAAAACAAATAGATGGAGACAATAAAAAGGAGGGCACTGTCAGAATGAAGGAACCCTTGAAATGTTGGGGCTGTGGAGAACCCATATTTTGAGGGATTGTCCCCATCGAAACATTCAGATGATTATGAGAGATAGAGAAGCCACCACAGTCAATGACATAGCCAGAAATATACCAACCATCAATGCAGCCTTGGAGAATCGACAAGCAGAACATCAAGCTACCATGGTTGAAATGGAGGGTAAGATTTCTGACCAAACTGTTACAGTTTTGATTGATCCGGGTGCTTCTTTGAGTTATGTTAGTCCAAAAATTGTAGAAAAATGTAATCTTAAAACTGAAAAATTTCAGCAGTCATGGTTGGTACAGCTGGCCACTAGAACTAAGAGAAAGGTAACACATAAATTGCCCCGAACAACAATCAAATTAAATGATTTTTAGACAGAAGTAAATCTGAACATTTTGCCCATAGGTGCATATGACTTGTTGATAGGAATGGACTGGCTGGAAAAGAAGAAGGCCATGATGAATTGTTGGGACAAGACCCTGCATTGCATAGATGAAGGGAAACCTTGTATTCTCAAAGGAAAATCAAAACCGATTTCTGTAAGGCAAATATCAGCACTACAATTAAAAAAGATAGCTAGGAAAGGATATCCAGTTTATGCAGTACATGTGGAAGAAATAGAACAAAATATTGAAGAGAATATATTGGATGCTTTACCAATAGTGAGGGATTTTAAAGATGTTTTCCCAGAGGAAATCCCTCATCTTCCCCCCAAAAGAGAGATTGATTTTTCAATCGATTTGGTGCCGGGAGCAACTCCTATTTCCTGAGCTCCGTATCGAATGAGTCCCCCTGAAGTCATGGAATTGAAAATGAAATTACAAGAGTTGTTAGAAAAATGGTATATTAGACCGAGTGTGTCTCCTTGGGGAGCACTAGTGCTGTTCGTGAAAAAGAAAGATGGAACTTTTAGGATGTGCATTGATTATCGTCAACTGAATAAGTTGACCATTAAAAACAGATACCCCTTTCCTAGAATTGATGATCTTTTTGACCAAGTGAGAGGAGCTTCAGTTTTTTCAAAAACAGATTCAAGGACGGGTTATCACCAGCTCAAAATTAAAGAAGAATACATCAACAAAACAACCTTTCGAACCAGGTATGGGCACTACGAGTTTGTAGTCCTACCTTTTGGCTTGAAAAATGCCCCTGCCACATTTATGTGTCTAATGAACAGTGTGTTAAATAAGTACTTGGCTAAGTTTTTCCTTGTGTTCATAGATGATATTTTAGTCTACTCAAGAAATGAGGAGGAACATAAAGAGCACTTGAGGATAGTATTACAAACTCTGAAAGAAAATCATCTATATGCCAAGTTCAGTAAATGTGAATTTTATAAAGACAAGATTCAATACTTGGGGCATATTATTTCTGAACAAGGGCTGGCTGTTGATCCTAACAAGATAAAAGCTATTAAAGAATGGCCTGTACTAACTGATGTTTCAGCAGTACGGTCATTCATGGGAATTGCAGGCTATTATCGCAGATTTGTGGAGAGATTTTATGCCATAGCATATCCCATAAATTCCTTACAAAGGAACGGTGTCAAATTTGAATGGACTAAAAAATGCCAAAATAGTTTTGACCAACTAAAAATAAAACTCACTACAGCCCCTATCCTAAAGATTGCAGATCCTGATAAATAATTTGTTGTATGTACAGATTCCTGTAGAGAGGGGTTAGGAGGAGTCCTTTTGCAGGAAAATTCTGTTATTGCCTATGAATCTAGGAAACTGAAGATACATGAACAGAACTATAGTGCATATGATTTAGAATTAGCAGCTGTTATTCATGCCTTGAAAATGTGGCGACACTATCTCCTTGGAAAGAAATTTACATTGATGACTGATCATATTAGTCTCAAATATTTCTTTTCCCAAACTGATTTAAATGCTAGGAAAGCCAGATGGCTGTCTTTTCTAAGTGAATTTGATATGGACATAAAACATATCAAGGGGAAATAAAATAAAGTTGCAGATGCATTGAGCAGAAATGCTTGTCAAAATTTAAGCAGCATTAGAAGTAGTGCCCAGATCGATGTAGAAGATTTAGTGAAAAAGGCAGCAGATTAGGATCCCAATTATGAAACACTGCTGGTGAAATTACAAAAGAAGGAGAAGACTGATTACACACAAAACCAAAAAGGGCTAATCTGCTACAAAAATAGATTGTATATCCCCAATGTAGAAACTGTAAAAAGGGAGATTCTAGATGAATATCACAAACATCCATATGCAGGGCATCCTGGATATCATAAATTGTTAACAGCTTTGAAAAAGAAGTTTTTTTGGCCAGGAATGAAGAAGGATGTAGTAGAATATTTAACTAGATGTATGGAATGTCAACTAGTCAAAGTTGAGCATCAACATCCTGATGGTCTTCTAAACCCTTTGCCGATTGCAGAATGGAAATGGGACACAGTTTCTCTGGATTTCATAACGGGATTACCCAAAACCAAATACCAACATGATTCAGTGATGGTGGTAGTGGACACTTTAACAAAAGCTGCACATTTTATACCAGTAAAATCTACCTTTGGAACAACTCAAGTAGCGAATGTGTTCCTGAAAGAGATAGTAAGACTCCATGGAGTTCCGAAGGTGATTGTTTCTGACAGAGATGCTAAGTTTACAACAGCTTTTTGGAAGGGGCTATTTGGAGGGATGGGTACTAAGTTGAATTTTAGTACTGCTTACCACCCTCAGACAGATGGTCAAACGGAAAGAACTAATCAAATTTTGGAGGATATGTTGAGAATGTATGTGATGGACAGGCCATCAAAGTGGGAAGATTACTTGCATTTAGCTGAATTTGCCTATAATAACAGCTATCAATCCTCCATCAAGATGAGTCCGTTTGAGGCACTGTATGGAAGAAAGTGTCGTACTCCTTTGAGTTGGAGCCAGCCAGAAGATAAACTAATGTTGGGACCAGATGCTTTACAAGAGATGGAGAGAATTGTTAAACAGATACAAAGAAACATCAAGACAGCACAAGATCACCAGAAAAACTATGCTGATAAGAAAAGGGTACACCGAGAATTCAAAGTGGGGGAGCATGTGTATTTGTGTATTAAACCTAAAAAGAGCACACTTTATGTTGGAAGTTGTGCAAAACTGGCTGCTAGATATTGTGGTCCTTTTGAAGTATTAGAAAGGGTGGGACTAGTGGCTTACAAACTGGCCTTACCACCCCATGTTAGAGTTCATGATGTGTTTCATGTTTCGTTATTAAAAATATATGTGCATGATGCTTCTCACACAGTTGATTGGACTGTTGTATAGGTGGAACCAGAAGGGGAGTTTCTACCAGAACCGCTTCAAATATTGGAGCGGGAAGAAATTGAATTGAGGAACCGAACGGTAGCAAGAGTAAAGGTGCAGTGGAAGCACTTTACTGCTGAAGAAGCTACCTGGGAAAGAGAAGCTGAAATGATGGAAAGAGATCCATTTTTGTTTGAAAAATGAACTCTAGTAGTTGAATAACAACACCGAGGACGGTGTTTATTTTCAGAGGGGGAATATGTAACACCCCCAATTTAGGTGTTTGAATTTCAAAGTTAGACATTGGACTTTAATCCTAAGGGGAGTGGACCCCAAAGGACAAGTAATTGGTGAATGTAATTAAATAATTTAATTGAGGAAATGAATAAAATGATTTTGTGCAGATTGACCAAAATGAGATTTATGATATCACTTGCTAAATCCATGAGGATGGAAAAAGCAAATATTCCCCACAATCTTTCAAAAATCCTTGAAAGAAATTATTTCTAAATTAGATTTTGAGGAAAAATCTGAATTTTCCCAATGATGAGGAAAGTAGTTGGGAAGAGGTAAAAAGTTGGAAAAGATGGGAAAAGCATAAAACAGCTTTAAAGAATCCCAACAATGGGAAGCCTAGGCAAACAGGAAGAAAAACATCCTGATATTCTGGACGCAGAATTAGAAACATGCTTTGGGGAACAATAGCTTAAATGAGCTGCTCCTCAACAGATTAGGGGTTAATCTGTGAAAGGAGATGATCTCAGCTCGGGGGTGAGTTCTTGAGGACATAAGGACTCTAAGGTTGGGAGGTTGGTCAATTGCAAAAGTGGTATGCACTCTGCTTCTAAGAAATTTAAATTGATAACGGTGTATAATGGTGAGAATTGTTATAGTACTTATGTAGAACAACAGTAAGATGTAATGATTTTCCTTAATTTTAACAGAGACAATCCAGAAACTCAGTTCTAGTAATCTCTATATGGTAGAAGGAAATGGCACTAGGGAGAAACTGTCAACCAGAATCTCTAAACCATTTATTGGTCTAAATCTGGAGAAAGTGTATATGTTTCCCTAGTATAGTTAATATAACTTTAATCTGCTTCTGAAAAAAAAAAAAAAAATCTTATTAACACAAGTCTCATTCAAGACTAGGCTAAACCAGATTCAAAGCTAGTAGAGTTCTGAAAACAAAACCATTGCTAAGAAGGAACTGCAATTAATGTAGAAAAATTTTTAGGCTGAAATTTGTTTTTGTCAACCAAAATTATATGCTGGACAATTACCTGGTTTTATTAAATAATTTTGAAAAATAAAATTGAACTCTACTAAAAAATTTAGAGTTAAACCTGTGGCTTTAGTTGAACTGAGATATGCAGTTACATAGTTATAAGTTATCTACAAATATCTACATTTAAAAGTAAAGTGAATAGCTGAAATGTAAAATAGTTATATTTACAATCTACTTGTGTTCAAATTGCTATGAGACTTTTGACAAAAAAAAATTATATATATATATCTATATATTTTAGATAGGAATCATTAGTATATTATCTCTGTTAGAGAATGTCCAATTTCTAAGAACTTCCACCAGTGTCAAATTAAATTCAGGAATTATAATTATCAAAGGATACATAATCTAACTGGTTGGGACATTACGGTTACATATAGATTTCACATTCATAATAAAAAAATAAAATATTGTAATTGCGCTGAAGCCTGTTGAAATTTTATCAGCCTAACATACCATAAATAAGATTTGGATGGACCGGCATAAGAGTATCGGTAACGACAGAAAAGAAAATTTTTAGCAATGAGACAAGGAAACCGAACTGTAAATATTCCTATGAAGCGCGATGTGGCAGCTTAAACCTGTTTAAAGAAAATTTCTCCTCTTCGCAAAATATATATATGTGTTCAGAAAAAAAAATTAAATGACAGAAAAAAAAACAATATATAACTACTGTCGCCACTTTGGGACGACGATACATATAAAAAAATCGGTACGTAACCATCATTATGAAGTGCGATGACTGAGCTTACGGGTATGCGAACAGTCATTTTAGCTTGACCATGTAATGATTTAAATTATCGTTCTATGTAATAGGCGTGATTACGGTTACGATGGCGAAGCAATCGTAACAGAAGAAAAATTTAATCAGTGAGGAGGGTTAGTTATTGACAATAAGTTCCTTCTTCTAATTTAGTATTCGTTATGGCACAGAACTAAAATAAAATAAGACGAAGAAAATTGGGGCTTATTTGCCCAGCAAGATAGTAACTGAGCTCTTCATAATATTTATACACAGGCGGCTTGCCGTGACAGTCAGAATATAGAAACAACGATTCTGTGACCGCATAGAACACAACATTAGAAAATAAGGTAACTGAAATTTGTGCAACCAGTGTTAGAATCACAACGAACGTTGGAGGAGGATAGATAACCTGTATGGTAGATGCGCTACCACGAATGAGCTGAAACGAAGTTTAGCAATGAACGAGGAGAAACAAAATAATCGGAATAACTCGACGTAGGGACCGAGAGCCATGTACCTGGAAGGGAAATCAATCATGCACTGGTTAGGAGCTAGGAAAGAAAAAAAAAATTGTTATACCAAACAGGAAAAGGATATATATACACATATAAACCACCTGAAGATGCGGCTGGTAGCATTAACCATAGTGCGAATCAACGTGTTGGAAAAATAAACAGGCCGAACCAATCAGGATCGAGATAATGGGGATAATCGCCTTCAAACCAAGACTGGAATGTGTTGAATCGAGATGGGTAAGACTCTCGTAAATGAGAATTGAAAATTTTCATTCAGGACTACTAATCTCTAGGAATGACTAATAACGATGACAGGAATCCAAAACGAAAAAAAATTGCTACTGTAACCATTCCACCCTTGTTGAAAACGAAGGAAAAAAAAGAACTCGTTAGAAAATGGAGGGGGGAAATACAAGTCAACAGTCCAGCTTCTACATTGAGAATAAAAGCAGAAACATCTTTACAGTGCGAAGATAACCCAAAAGAGAAAGAACGATGTAAGGAAACTAGGCGGAAAAATTCCTTACTAGGTTGCAGGCGACGAGGAGCACGCCCTGGCACAGCTTCCTCGTGGTGGCCGACTCTCATTGCCTTGTGAGAAGGCGGAGAAGGTGGGATGAGGACTAATAACCATGATAAATGGAATAGAAAATAAAAGTATAAGACTTAAAAACGAGAACAGTAAACCCTAAAAACCGAAAATCGATGACTACCCTCGTGTGATTCCAGTCGAAAGAGAAAGCAGGGTATGAAAATTCGTGAAACAAAAATATTAATGGTTGAGGACTGAAGGAGATCTCGAGAGGGATTGTAGACTTAACTTCGAGGGGAAAATTTTGTACTATTCCGGTTTATTTAATTACATAAAAATCGCAGGGCTCGTACCAAACAGACAAATTAATTTTACCATCTAAGTATTTCATTGATCAAGGAACCCTAACAAATCGTGAATATCACTGCAAATGTTACGTGTCACATGGTCATGATCACCGCGTTCAAAAGTTGTACGAATGAGTTGAACACAAAAAAGACATGACGTGTATAAGTACTAGTGCAAAGAACGGCTATCAGAAAGCTAGCTATCGACACTAGTAAAGAGGATCAATGAGGATAACGCAGAAGCGTGAGAAATTCAACCATAGCTAGATATGAAGTTCGCCATAGTATCACTCTTAAGGACTATTCATTAAATAATCGGCCACCAATGTTAAACATAAGAGTAGGTTCATAATAGTATTTCCATAGAGTAATATGGTAGCGTACAATTATAAATATATATATAAAGCTAGATCGATATATATAGATTTTCATAATAGATTTACAATTAAACCTTGTACCCTATAGATATCTCTTAGGATATGGAAATTCATTTAATTCATTAAATCGGACAGGAATCTCCATTGTCCCTATAAATATAGAAAATGTTATAGGGTAGAAATATTATTGGAAACCAGTATTGATGTAGAAAAAAAAAAATTTAGAGAGAGAGAGACATTACACTTTGACGATCTTATGGCTTCGTCAGATATGGATTCTGAAGAAATGTCTGTTTCTACAAAGGAATATCAACTTTTCCCATAATATATCCCACATTTTTCTATTCAATATTCTCTAAAATCGGTGTCACTTCCACATGGTTATTGGATTTTGAGTCGGAATATGTTTGGTGTTGCATCCATAGCACAATCTAGTACATCAACTCCCCCAAGGAGTTTATTCCTCCCTTCGTTGGGACTGTCCCCTTTGACACTAAGTTCGTCGGTCACTGTTACGTCTGTCCCGGTCCAACCTACCGTCTGTGTGGCTTCATCGACGCCAGTTGTTACGACTCAATCGTAAGGATATTTTCACACTTGTAGGTCTATCTTTCTTAATCCCATATGATGTGTCAATCAGGTTCCGAGCAGATCACAAGCTTGTGCTCCAAAGGCTGCACCTGCTCGTGCAGCTACAATTACCCTTATGGTTTCTACCTATTCTTTTGATGAGCACATGTTGGAAATTCACCGACGCTATGCTTATTCTTGGGATGTTCATTCTCTTGAGGCTGCGTCTATTTCTAGTATGACTTCGACTATCCATATGATTCTTGGCGGCCTTACTTTTGAAGAGTATTTGTTAGCTATTCAACAACAGAACTCTCAGGGTTCTCAGCAGCCCAAATCTCTTGCCAATCCTCCCCATCACTATGATGTTGTCAGTAACCCCGTCTGTTTTCTTCCTGTCGATCCAAATCAGGATGTCTATTTACCTCCAGCAAATCCTCATCAGAATGTTTCTCATCAAGGACCTTTGTTACAGGGAAAACCCTCAAGCTTACAAGGACAACCCTTATAGGGACAACCTTCAGCCCAAAAGGACAACCCTTTGGTCCTCAGGGACAACCTTACGGTCCACAAGGTCCACCTTCAATCCAACAAGGACAACCCTACGGTCCTCCAAGTCACCCTCAACCAAGAACGTCTTATGTTGCTAGGGATAAAATGTATCCACCATAGGGAAAACCTCTTGTACAACAACAACAGCCGTACATTCAGTATGGCCAAAACTTTGGGCAAAAAGGACAACCCTACGATCCTGTTCCGGGTCAACCTGGTCATCAGGGACAACCTATTCCATCGCAACCATCAGGCCCACTTCCTCCATAAGGGCAACCCGATGGCCCTCAATATCCAGGCCAACCTGCTCCGCAAGGGCACCCTGCTCAACCAGCTCAGCAGCCAGTTCAACCTATTTATCTGACTCAGTAGGGTCCACTTGTTCAACAACCTGCTTAACCTTCTCAACAAGGTCGACCTACTCAAACCCAAGGCGCTTATTACGCCCAAGGTCAATATCAGCCGGTATATAGTGCACCCCAAGATCTCACTTATTTCCCTCAGAATAAATCTCAGTTGGTGTATAATCGACCTCAAGACCATGCTTACATTCCGCAACAAAATCCATACGTTGCTCAGTAAGGACCTCAATGGTATGCTCAGAATCAGTATCGTGGTCCTCAATCCCAGTATCAGCATAATTATCAGGCCTACAACCCCTATGGTCAGAATCCTCTGGGACGAAACATATGGGGGTAGAATTTATCATAGACTGGGTAGAATATTAACACGGGTCCTTATCAAATACCTCTAATTTCTTTTAATCCTCAATTACCATTTCTCGTTACGTTGGAACTACCAGATGTGTAAAATTTAACGAATGATCCAAATCTTCATAACCCATATTGGCCTCCAGTTCTGACTAAGATTCATGGTGATTGTGTTAAGTTTGAGGGAAAGTCCGGAGAATACCCCCAAGCACAATTTATGACTTACCACTTGTGGTGTTCCTCTAACTCTTGGGTTGATGATTCCATCCAAATCTATCTTTTCCAATGTACTCTTACTAGTGTCACTGCAAAGTGGTACATTGATCTATCTCGTGGCATTTTTCAAGACTTCAACTCTCTTGCCATGGCATTCCTTACGCATTTTCAGTTACTAGTTCGCTATGAGACCGGGATGCATCTCCTTACATTCTTGAAATAGGACTGAGCTACTCATATCTCGAATCAGATTCATGAATGGAGGTGTCGTTGTCACTTGATCAAGTTTGATATTCCTGATCAACTTCTAACTAGTTGGTTCACTACTTCCTTTGTCAATCAGATCGCAAAAGGAATAGCTATGGGAGCATGTGTAACCAAGGAACAAGATATTTCTCGTGCCCAGTACCTTGATGTTGTGTACTCTTAGTCTGGCATGTTGTATGATATCTTGCCTGACGCCCCTCGACCTGGAAATTCTAAAGCACCAAAAACCCCCTCTGTTGATGGTATTATTGGTTCTGTGTCTTAGACTTCTTAGAAGTCTTCTCCTTCAAATCCTAGGAAGAGAAAGTCTAATCCTTCCAATGATGTTGCTTCTTAGCCCACTCTAAATCCTGGTAAAACCTTGGAAGTCAATTCCATTCAGGCCAATCCAGTAGATAAAAATTCCAAAGGAAAAATAAGGGTAAAGGTAAGGCCAAAGTCGATACCCTAAAACTAGATTCTCCCAAATCTCTTGCTGATGATGGTTCACAGTGCAAGACGAAGTACCCTTATTTGATTTTTGACGAAGAGCACTACACCAAGGACTGTCCTCAATGGGGTGAAGCAGATTTCTCAAAGGAACCCAGGGGACTACATCTATCCTTGACAAACCTTTTCCATCTCGGTAGACCCATATGGTAGAGCAACCCCAGTTCCCTACCCCATTTGGCTCTGAGGTGTTCATGATGAATGGTTTTGCATCTATTTCTATTGCTACTCGATTGAAATATTATATCAAATCACATCAGGCAATGGGAAAAGAGATCGTTGATGGTCCTCCTCCTCTGCCTACTTCTCGCCCTTTTCAGATTGAAAGGCCCAGTACTGAGCCCGTTATATGGCCACCTTCCAAAGGTGTACACTGCAAGTCTTCGTACAATCCAAATGCCCGTGCTGCTCAACATTACAATATTGTTGAGGATTTGGCTCAGGCGCCATTTGCAATGTCTGCACTAGAAGTACTTCAGATTTGTCTATCTCAACGGAAGGCTTTGCTATATGTGATTGGCAAGGCTGATCCTTCTGATACTAGCCTTCTCGCTTTTGATTTAGAGAATTTCGTTTGACGACTCCCGCACCAGATTGCAATCATTATACAAGTTGTCATTAATGGTCTCGATATCCATCGAGCAGTTGTGGACGAAGGTGAATCTATGTGCATCATGTCATCATCTTGCTGCAAAGCCATTGGTTCTCCAGTCCTGCACTCATCACCAAATTCCCTTGAAGCATTCGATGGAAGGGAATCGAAACCTTTTGGTGTTCTCGCTAGTTTATAGATTACCTTGAAAGGTAAGATAGTCAATGTCAACGTAGAAGTAATTGACACGTCACAGTTTGACTCATGCCATGTTGTGCATTCTGTCCACTCTCTTTCATGTCCTGAAATTCCCACATGAAGGAAATATTGTTACTATTGATCAACTGTAATTATTCACCTCTTCTTTCGAGAACAACGTTCCATATGTGGATCAGTTTCCTACTCCCTACGAGACCATTGGGTCGGGTCTCTTCAAAGATCCTGCCCTCATGGGTATTTTTCCCCTTCCTCTACCCAACATTGTTCATATCAATATGATCTCTCAGTTTGATGACCCATGGATCATCCCTTCGCCTGAACAAATCGCTTATTTTGGAGATTCGATGTCGTTAAGTCCAATCGAGATTGACTCTTCTAAAATTCTTGCGGCTTCAGATCCTCTGCCTTCTGATCATGCTCCTTTGAGCATGTCTCTCGATGCTTATTCTCAATCCCCTTGGCTCAGCGATTTGGATTCGTCCGATCCCTTGAAAGAGATATTTCCCTTCGATGAAGCCATCGCTAAAATTATTTCTCTCGAGGATTTACCGTGGGACAATGGTCATTATCGTTCCTCATTCATGCCCGGCCTCGGGACCATGTCTACGTGTCTTGAGAGGTTTGCACCTCAGGTTCCTTCTCCTCTGCTTCAAAATCCTATTCTGACACATGAAGTTCTTACGGAGGGTAACTTGAGAAACATTGCACAAATGATGCGTATTGAAATTTCTATTAAACCAGGAATTGTTGAGAACATCCATCTCGGGGTCACCTATTCTTCAGATGAATTTCAAGTTTATACAAGCCTTTTCTGTGAGTTTCGCGACATCTTTGCACGGTCCTATAAAGAAATGCCTGGAATTGATCCCATTATAGTGGTGCATGAGATTCCTACCTACCATGGTTCGAAGCCTGTTCATCAGCGCCTTCATCTTGTGCACCCTCGAAAGGCTGCCACCATTAAAATCGAAGTTGAAAAAATTTTCAATGCTGGTTTCATCTACCTGATCCCCTTGATAGAATGGGTGTCCAACATTGTCCCTGTAGATAAGAAATAGGGTACCATTCAAGTCTGTGTTGATTATCGTGACATCAATCGGGCCTGTCCCAAGGATAATTATCTTACTCCCTTTATTGATCAGATCATTGATGAGTGCGCTGGGAGTGAGATATTTTCTCTCATGGACGTATTTTCTGGCTATAACCAGATTAACATTCTCCCGACTGATCAACATAAGACTTCCTTCATCTGTCCTTGGGGTACTTTCACGTATAAGAAGCTTCCTTTCGGCTTGAAGAATGCTACAGCCATGTTTCAACGAGCGATGTCATATTCTTTTCACGATATTAAGCACATCATTTAGCCTTATCTGGATGACCTTACGGCTCATTCAGCTAAGCATAAGGACCATCATAACCATTTTCGTCAGATATTTCTTTATTTTAGATGCTACAACATCTGGTTAAATCCGCACAAATGGGTCTTCTACGTCGATTTTGGTAGAATCTTAGGGTTTATTGTGTCCAAAGATGGGATTCGCCTTGTCCACTCAAATTCGAGGCTATCATTAATCTCCCCTCTCCATATTCATTACATCAGTTACAGAGTTGGCAGGGAAAGGCTAATTTTTTACATTGTTTTATCCCTAACTATGACGAAGTGGCTAAAGGATTCATGAAATTACTAAAGCAAGGTGTCCCTTTCCTTTGGGATGAGACTGCCCAGAATTATTTTGATTCTTTGAATAAATTTCTTGTCAATGCTCCTCTGTTGCGTCCTCCAAACTATCATTGTTATTTTTCCCTCTATTTAGCTGTCGCTTTCAGCATGATTTCCATTGTTCTGGTTCAAGATGATGATGAAGGTTATGAGCATGTTTTTACTATCTCTCTCGTAACCTTCTTGATATCGAAATGATTAATGCCCATGTCCAGAAGTTAGCATTAGCTGTGGTTCAAGCGGTTCAACATTTTCATCATTATATTCTATTGTGTACTGTGACTGTGATTTCTGAATGCAACCCTATGACCTGCATATTGTCTCGACAATTGCTGGGGGGAAAATACTCAAAGTGGATTTTTATCCTCCAAGAGTTTTATTTGGAATTTACTACTACTAAGTCAAAGAAATCATTATTCTTTGCTAATTTGATCTTCTCCCTTCCCTCTAACTCTGCTCCGTCTGGTTTTGAAGAACGCATTTCAGACGATACGCTTCTTCTGATTAGCACCCTAAATCCTTGGTACGATGATATCATCATATATCTTCAGACTTCCACTTTTAGATCTGAGTTGACGAAGGATGCTCGCCGACGCATCCACCATCAATCACAACCTTATCGTATTATCGGAAATACACTCTACCGCATCGGAGTGGATTCCATTCTCCACCGGTGTTTAACTCTCGAGGAGGTTGAGAAAGTTCTGAATGATTGTCACAGTGGGGCCTATGGTGGTCACATGTCTAGTTATGCCACTACACATAAGATTCTTTGTGTTGGGTATTTTTGGCCCTCTATCTTCAAGGAATGCATTTTTGCTGTCCGTAAATGTCATGACTGCTAGATCTATCAGCGCAAGATATGTGTGCCCCCTGCACATCTCCACCCTGTCATTACCATTAGTCCCTTTGTGAAGTGGGGCATCGATTTTATGACATGTAACCATTACTCGGCCAGGGGGAATTCTTATATTATTGTACCGTTGAATACTCGAAGCAATGCCTACACTTGATGTCGATGATAAGACAACAATTCAGTTCATATTCAATCACATAATTTCTAAGTTTGGTGTCCCTCAAGCCATCATTACTGATCATGGTTCCCATTTTCAGCATTATATGGTGGCAGAGTTGACTTCCAGGTTGGGCTTGCATCAGGACAGCTCAATGTCGTACTATCCTCAGGCTGATGGCCAGGTTGAAGCTGTGAACAAAGTTCTTGTCACCATGCTTCAACATACGATTGGGATGCACAAATCCAATTGGAATCTCATGTTATTTTCAGCTCTCTGGGCATAACGAACCTCAGTCAAGGATGAGACTGGATTCACTCCATTCTAGCTTGTTTACGGTATAGAAGCTACCCTTTTGATTGAGTGTGAAATACCTTTGCTCAAGTTAGGCATTGAATTACTTCCCAACACTTCACCTGAAGAAGAGCATCCTATCTACTTAGAAAGGATGGATGAAACTCGCCGCTTTACTTCTTTGGTCATCGAGGCACAAAAGAAGTGGGTCAAAGCCCATTTTGACTAGTAAGTTTCCCCTCGCTCGTTCGTAGAGGGAGACCTCATCCTCCTATACAACCAAGCTCATGATAAGCTGGGGGTAGGTAAATTTCAACCCATGTGGCATGGGCCTTACATTGTTAAACATGTTTTGAAGAATGGAGCCTATGAGCTCATTGATTATGAAGGTCATCCTTTAGATCAACCCAGAAATGGGTTGTTCTCAAAAATTACTATGCATGATTCATTCGTGCATGTTTTGTGTGCATAGGTGTTCTTTTAATTTTTGTAAATTTTTTGGCCTTGTGTGTTTTGCGAGTGTTTTCCTTCTTGTTGGGTCATTGTTTATTGTATAAATATCTATTACCCATTATGTCGGTTTCACGGATGGTGTTTCCCGTAGTACCCAGAGCTTGTCTTCGATAGCCTAGGTGATTTATGATCCTACTGGTGAGTTGATAGACCTACAAGGTATTTTTCTAGGACGAACTACAAACAATGTCGTTGAATACAGTGTTCTCATTGAACTGTTAATCGAGGCGATTAACCCTCGGCATTAGTGGATTGGTTGTCAATCTAGACTCACAGCTTGTTGTTCTTCAACTTAATGGGCATTATTTATTTAGAAACCCTCACATTTTAAGATTGTATTTACATGTTCGTTTGCTAGAAATACATTTTTTTTATAACACATATCAATATATTCCGAGAAAAATGAATGCATTAACTAATACAGTGGCTAACATTGTATTGGATAGACATTTGTGTAATCTGTAAAATCATCATCACATGAGAGACTCATATCAAATATGAAAATATATATATATATATATCGAATGTTTGCATCCGTGTGCACCATAAGTTCCAAAAAATATCTTTGTTTCTGTTACATCATGAGACATCATGTCTCTCAAAAATATGCAGAAATAAATCCTGCATGTTTAATTGGCATGATGATCATGATAGCATGTCACTTCTTGGACAAGATGGCTCAGCAAGCAGTGGACTCATTTTGACACCCCTACAGTGTATCTCTAATACGCATGAGGAACATCATCGAATCGTGCATAGTCTAGGACCCCACAGGCGATTCCCTCCAAGTTGTGCACGATCTCCCCCTCCTCACCCTGAGGGGCAACATTGAAATCGTGAGGTATTCGCCTCACTATCGAAGACATCCTTGCAGATCTCTCTAGGCCTACATCTGCAAATGCATGGATAAATTGTCAGAAAATACATACCAAAAAAAAATCATAATACTCATGAAAATTAAAAATGAGTCTTACTAAGTGCTTCATCCCAATCCCCTCCTTCCAAGAGTGGGAGGTCCGGATCACCAGTGAAATCTGTGCCATAGTAGGTCCAGTCCTCCACGAAAATCAACAGTCGGCGGAGCCAATCGAAGAGTTCCGATCTCCAAGACATCTGCTGACTGTCCCCTGATTTTGGCATCAGATCTGCCCATCGGGCCATCCATGGTTCCAGTGCTAGTGGTGTCGAGACTATCACCTCCTGACACTGAAATATTGGTAGTCGTTCCAGGAAGAACGATACCAGGATAGACCCATATCCAAACTGTTTCAATTTGGTCTTCTTACACTTTTTCAGCTGACGTTTTATATTGATTGTTACTGCCTCTACCCAGTGGTAGATGGTCGGTGTCAAGCAGTCTATAGCAAGAGGTAGCTCTATTTTTATTGCTTCGTGCGGTGCTTGTGATCCCGTAGCTCATGTGATTGTGTGTAGCACTACCTTTATTGCTAAATCTGGGATAGTCTAAATGTCCACCTTCTAGCTTTTTGATCCTTTCCATGCCCCTGGACATACCCTGTCAATTACCATGCTCATGTTCTCCATGGTAGGTCGGGTCCCGTCAAGATTGGTGCTGCTCCCCTCCACAATAGTCCTGTTATGAAATAGACATCTGAAACATTAATATTGAGTTCCTGATCTCGAAGAATGAATTTTTCCTGATCCTCATCCCAGATACTAATTAAGTATTGCAGCAACTCTGGTTGAGCTCTGAGGCATGGTGTCATGAAGAATTTTTTCAATCCACAGTCTCTGAGAGCATCCATGCATCTCTCATTATCCATGGTAAGCTCATCTTCTTCAGTGTGTTCCCTTTCCTTCCACTCGATCACCATTTTTCTACTCTTTCACCTGCAAACATGTTCACATGGACATTATTAGTTGAATAAAAAGCTAAAATTTGTGAAATTTAGGCTCATAAAACTTGCATTATGAGTTTAAAAAATGTTGTGTGGTTGGTATGACTATTTGGGAAACAGTCGTGCCTTCATTTAGGAAATCGAGTGGTTGGTGCGAGTTCATGCCAGAAACTCTCATCGAACTCTGTGCCCTAGTTTTCACAATTCTCCCCTTAGAAATTAAAACTGAAGGTTACAGGTAATGAAAGAAGATTTAAAGTGTGGGGAAGGATGTTGGCTCTTACCTCAAACTAACGGATTCGATATTGGTCTGCTAGACTACCCGCTATCGTCGCCACAAAATCATACTGTAAAATGGGTAACTATTGCTCCACAAGAAGTAAAAATGAAAAGTAATTTTTTTTTACCATTTTTGGCATTTTAAAACTTTTCAGAACCCTAATTAGGTTTTAAGACATGTTTTTCGATTATTACATTATGTTATTTCGAGAAATGGGTCTTAAATTTATTTCTTGTGCAGCGACAAGTCTTTAATGAGATAGCGATGAAGTAACGAGTTGTATTTTATACTTTTTCGGACTCGGTAAAAACACGAAAAGGTCAATACTCAAGTCATATTTCAGCTATTTTCTGACTCTCTAAAAATGAAAATATTTTTGAGACTCTTGTCGTTTTGAACTCGTTAAATGGTTGCGAAACGATATCTACCCAGTATACGTTCTTTTCAAGCTGGGATAGATTATTTACGAAAAAGGAATACCTTAGCCTATCACGACTAAGAGGTTCTTTCAGATATTTTTTTCTACCTTTTCGGATCTAAGGGACTATTTATGAAAAGGGACTTGTTGGAGTTTTCTTTTCTGCTTCTTTTCAAACTCTCTAAACATGAAAAGACGTCCAGTTCTCCCTTTGTCAGACTCTTTAAACCCTGATGACACTGGATATCATCACCATGATGTTCACACAAGTTCCTCCTTCCCAGTGCTCATAAAATGTACTAGGAAGTATTTTTCCGAAGGACATACTTACAGCGCAAGCATATGCTATCCCCTTCAAGCTTGTTTTTAAAAATAATTGGGGTACTCACTATAAAAGGTGGGGGAAAATTGAACCAGTTTTTAGTTATGTCAGAAGTATGTTTCTCTTGAACATGACACTCGTCAGCATTCGTCTTGGGTTGGGGACATCTCATTTCGTCATTTTTTTCCTTCACAGGTTTGGGTAATCTATTTTGACCTCTCATATTCTCTTTGCCATGTCATCATGACCTCATATCCCTTGATGTCAAATATTAACAAATCCAGAGTCATGTTGCTAATATGTTCAAGAGAAGTTTGTCTCTGTAGTTTTCAACCATCCCTCTGATGCTTTATTGGTCCTGATTCACTATCATCATATTCCTCTATCTTGTGTTGATGATGTGGGAAACATTATGGCTCTCCTTCGACCAGGTCACTTCCTGTCAACCTCAACTCATTATCCGAGAAGTTGATCTAGAGACTCCCTACCGGTACCTTGGAGCTTGCATGCCTCAATGGCAGGTTCTTCACATTCGACGACATATCGACATCATTAGCCTTCGATCGGGTGATTTTGTGGTTGTTCGATGCCAGATCACTGTTCACATTCCATGGATTTTACCAGTTGTACCTTGAGATCCATTTTCATTATTGGTGGTTTCTCTCACGCCTGTTAATAGCTTTCATCATTGGCTGGTAATCAGGTGATTTTCTTGCATGTTCGAATTCTCCTCATATTCGCATGCTTGAATTTGTACTTGTTCGGGTCAAGATGAAGTGCAAGACCCATGCCACATGCTCATGTCACAGAGATATCAGTTGTATTTATAATTTCAGGTCTTCCAATAGTGGTGTTTGGTTCGAATTCATTCTCGTAAATAATTTCACCCCTTCCTCTCTCTTGGACCTCATGCTTTAGGGGGCATCTGTTACACAAAATTTTTTCATTGTCCCTACAGTCCCCATCCAAAAAATTTGAGGCTCATTTCTATGACCAAAATAAAGTTTCATGCCTTCGAAATACCATCATTGCATCCCTTGCCATTAGCACAACATTCCTTTTGTTGACAATTTCCCGAATAGACCATCAGAAACACACGTTTTTGCCTTAACGCTGGTAGCCCATTATGCCCTCGTGCCGATGAGGAAAATTAACACTGGCCCTGCACCAGCTAGCGCTCTATCTTCGTTAGCTGCCCGCGGTAATATGTTAATGGAATTTTTTTTAAAAATAGAGGCGGAGTTTCCATCATAACAACTTCGTGGGCGAGTCATCAAGAGTGGTTCAACTGCATAACCATGGCCTTCCTCCTTTGGCCTCTTGTTTCCACCTTTTGGGGAAAACTCCCAAGGGATAAGGCCTCCCTTCCACCATAGTAGGGATGCCAACCTCCTCCTCTCCCTCTATAAATATATCCATGTTCTATTGATGTGCTATCTGAACTAAACATATTGTTGCAGAAACGCTGAAGAGATTTCTATTCACTTTGCTACAAAAAGATAGAATGGAAGAGACCCTTATTGAGAGAGCCTAGGCTTATGTCTTCATCCCGTCTGAATTCCCTGACATTCATCCAGACGTGCTTCAACTGAACCCCATTGAAGGAGGCTGTGACGCCAAGGCTTGGTTGTAACTCTTTCTTCTATTAATACATATTCATGACTATTGTCTGGTTCCCATTTTGTGTTGATGTATTTTATTTGATGCAATATGCTTAACCCTCCTTGACTGGTTAGTAGTTATGGATGACATTGTTGTTTCGTATGCTACTCTTATCTTTTGATCTTTGTGTAGGTATCTAAGCATCGTTGCAAAAGGATCGTGACCCGCCAAGATAGGAATCGAGAGGCTACCACTACAACAGACATGACAACAATGTTGGACTCCAGGTAGGTTTATCTACCTCATCTATTTCATTCAGTAATTAGGAACCTACACTCTAGCTTATCTCTTTTTTACTAGGCACACTCTAGGGCTAGAGGGATCATCTCTGTCTGCAGAGAGGATTTACCTTCATAACACCTATCCTTACCTAGCCTAGCCTAGCATAACCTAGACTAGCGCACTCTAGCCTAGCCTAACCTGCTCTAGCTTATCCTACTTTAGTCTAGCCTACACTAGCCTAGCCTAGTCTACTCTAGCCTCTTCTAGCCTAGCCAAAGCTACTCTAGTCGAGCCTACTCTAGCATAACCTACTCTAGCTTAGCCTTGTCTAATTTAGCCTCTTCTAGCCTAGCCTAGCCTAGCCTAGGATATTGTAGCCTAAACTAGCATATCCTAGCATATTCTAGTCTAAAATGGCCTAGCCTAATCTAGCCTAGCCTACTCTAGCCTAGCCTAACCTAGGCTATCCTAACCTAAGATAGCCTAACCTAGGCTAGCCTAACCTAGACTAGTCTAACATAGTCTAACTACCCTATTCTAGATTAACGTATCCTAAACTTGCCTTGTTTAGCATAGCCCGATGTAACCGAATATACCCTAGCCTAGCCTAACCTAGACTAGCCTACTCTAGCCTAGCCTACACTAGCCTAGCCTAGTCTACTCTAGCCTCTTCTAGCCTAGCACAAGCTAATCTTTCCCAGCCTACTCTATCCTAGCCTACTCTAGGTTAGCCTAGTCTAATTTAGCCTCTTATAGCCTAGCTTAGCCTATTATAACCTACTCTAGCCTAGCTTAACCTAACCTAAACTAGTCTAACCTAACCCACTCTAGCCTAACCTAACCTACCCTGTCCTTGCATAACCTAACCTAGCCTAGCCTAACCTAGCCTATCCTAGCATAGCCTTGCCTAAACTACGCTAACCTAGCCTAGCCTAGCATAGTCTAGCCTAACCTAATGTAACCATTCCTATCCTAGACTAGGCTAGCCTATCCTAGCCTATCATAGTGTTACCCACCCTAACCTAGCCTAACTTAGCCTAATCAACTCTAGCCTAGCCTAGCCTAACCAACTCTAGTCTAGCCTAGTCCAACCTTACCTACGCTAGCCTACTTCAGCATATCATAGCCTAGTCTAACCTAATCTAGATTATTCTGAACTTGCCTAGCCTAACCTACTCTACCCTACCCAACTATAACCTAGCCTAATCTACTTTATCCTATGATATCCTACCCTAACATATTCTAACCTAGCCTACTCTATCCTAGCCTAGCCTAGCCTACCCTAGGCTAACCTAACTTATCTTAGTATAGCCTAACCTAACGTAGCCTAACTCAGCCTTTGCTAGCATATCATAACCTATCTTAGTCCAGCCTATACTAACTTAGCCTAGCCTAGCCTAGCCTAGCCTAGCCTAACCTAACCTACCCTAACCTAGCCTAACCTAGTCTAGCCTAGCCTAGCCTAGCCTAGCCTAGCCTAGCATAATTTAGCATAACCTACTCTAGGTTAGTCTAACCTAGGCTAGCGTAACCTAGCCTAGCCTACTGTAGCATAGCCTAACCTAGCCTAGCCTATCCCATCCTATCCTACCCTACCGTTTCCTAACCTAACCTAACCTTGCATGGCCTAACCTAACCTAACCTTTTGTAACCTAACCTAGGCTAACATAAGCTAGCATAGCCTAGCCTAACCTATCCTAACGTGACCTAACATTCCCTAGTATAGTCGAGGCTAGCCTAGCCTCACCTACTCTAGCTTAGGTTGCCTAGCCTAGCCTTGCCTAACCTAGCCTAGCCTAATGTATCCTTTCCTAGCATAGCCTAGCCTAGAATAGCCTAGCTTAGCCTAGCCTAGTCTAGCCTAGCATAATCTAGCATAGCCTACTCTAGGATAGCCTAACCTAGGATGGCCTAACCTAACCTAGGCTACTGTAGCCTAGCCTAACCTAACCTATTCTATCCTATCCTAACCTAGCCTAGTATGCCCTAACCTAACCTAACCTAACCTAGCCTAACCTCACCTAACGTAATCTTCCCTACCATACGCTAACCTAGCCTAGCCTAACCTACTCTAGTCTAGCCTACCCTAAGCTAGCCTAGTCTAATCTAGCCTAACCTTGCCTAACCTAACTTGACCATTCCTAGCATAACCTAGCCTCACGTAACCTAGCCTATTCTAGCATAGCCTCGCCCATCCTAGCCTAGCCTAGCCTAGCCTAGACTAACCTACTCTAGAATATTCTAGCCTAGCCTACTCTATTCTAGCTTAGCCTAATCCAGCCTAATCTACTCTAACCTAGCCTAGCTTACTCTAGACTAGCCTAGCCTAGCCTAGCCTAATGTACTCTATCTTATTTTAGCCTAGCCTAGACTAGCCTAGCCTATTCTAGCCTAGCCTAACTCAGCCTAGCCTAAGCTACTCTAACCTAGCCTACTCTAGCCTAGCCTAGCCTAACCTAGCCTAGTCTACTCTAGCCTATTCTAGCCCAACCTAGCCTAGCCTAACCTAGCCTAGTCTAACTTACTCTAACTAGCATATTCAAGCCTAATCTAACCTAACTTAACCTAGCCTAACCTAAATTTCCCTAAGCTAGCCTAGCCTATCCTAGTCTAACCTAGCTTAGCCTAGCCTTTCAAGGCATATCCTATCCTAGCCTAACCCACCTAGCCTAGCCTAGCCTAGCTTAGCCTCACATAATATAACTTAACCTTTCCTTGCCTAACCTAGCCTAGCTTACCCTAGTTGAACCTATTCTAGCCTAGTCTAGGCTAACCTACTCTAGCCCAGCCCAGCCTAACCTAGTCTAGTGTACTCTATCCTAACCTAGCCTAGCCTAATCTAGTCTAATCTACTCTAGCCAAGCCTATCTTACACTAGCCTAGCATAGTCTAGCCTAGCCTAATGTACTCTATCCTATTCTAGCCTATCATTGACTAGCCTAGCCTAACCCACCCTAGTCTCACCTAGTCTAACCTAGCCTACTCTAGCCTAGCCTAACCTAACCTAGCCAAGCCTAGCCTAGCCTAGCCTACCTTAGCCTAACCTAAAATAGACTAGACTAGCCTAGCCTAGCTTAACCTAACCTAAACTAGGCTAGCTTAGCATAGTATACTCTAACCTATTCTAGCCTAACCTAGTCTAGCCTAGCCTAGCCTAACCTAGCCTCGCTATCCTACCCTAGCCTACCCCACCCTAGCCTAACATAGCCTAACCTAGTATAACCTAGCGTAGCCTAACCTACTATAGCCTAGTGTAGCCTAATGTAGCCTAGCCTAACATAGCCTAGCCTAGCCTAATCTAGCCTAGTCTACTCTAGCATAGCCTAACATATTATACTCTATCCTATTTTGGTCTATCGTAGACTAGCCTAGCCTACTCTACCCTAGCCTAACCTAACCTAGTCTAACCTAGCCTACTCTAGCGTAACCTAACATATCTTAGCCTAGCCTAGCCTATCCTAGACTAACCTAGTCTATCCTAATGTAACCTCTCCTAATCTAACCTCACCTAGCTTAGCCTATCCTAGCCTATCCTAGCCTAGCCTAGCCTAACCTAACCTAGCATAGCCTAGCATAGCCTAGTCTAACCTAGCCTAGGCTAACCTAGCCTAGCCTAACCTAACCTAGCATAGCCTAGGCTAACCTAGCCTAGCCTAGTCTAGCCTAGCCTAACCTTTCCTAGCCTAGCCTAGCCTAGCCTAACCTAGCCTAGCCTAGCCTAGGATAGCCTAACCTAACCTAGACTCACGTAGCGCAGCCTAACCTTACCTAGCCTACTTTATGCTAGCCTACTCTGGCCTAGCCTAGCCTATCCTACTTTAGCCTAGCTTAACCTAACCTAGCCTAACCTACTCTAACCTAACATAACCTAACCTAGCCTTTAAGTCTTAGTCATTTAAAAAATAAATTAAACTAAACAATAATAATAATAAAATCATTAGAAAACATATTAAATTCAATACTATTAATAAAAGTTTAAATATAACAAAATTTATTGGAAACAAATTAAATGTATTTGAAACAAATTAAATGTATTAATATATAATTTAAGAGGGAAAATATATTGAGTTTAACCATAATAATATTGTAACATAAGATATAAATGAAAAACATATATGTAAAGTGTGAAAATAAAAATGCCAAATCATTTTGAAAAATCCAATTAATCTAAACTATGTTTTAAAAGAAATTAAAGTTATTAAACTTTTATCGAAATAGCTATCAAAATTATTTTTAAAAGCCACTTGTAAAATCAACTAATATCTCTAATTGAAAAAGAAATATTATACTGAAAATAAATAACAAAAAGTACCCTTCTCTTCTCGGATAATATTAAAATAAAAGAAAATAATATTAAAATGGAATATGATTTGAGATATTCGTATACATTCTTAGCTAGATGGATATATGGTATACTTTTTCGAACATTATTTTTCATTACAAGTTTGAAAAAAAATTACATCATAGATGGTTTCCCACATTCTCCTAACGGTTGTATTGACTGAGACCTATTCTTGTTGTGGTTTGACTTGGCAAGCAAGTTGTCGTTGTTGAAAACTTGAAAGGATAATTTTTAATATTCTATTATTAATTTAAGATATCAGAGAAATGAGAAATCAGAGAAATGACTGACAGCTTTGATTTAAGAAGATATCTTCAAGATATCTTGATGGCTCTCAGCTTCCAAAATGCAGATCGAGATGTTAGTCTCTGTAGGGATGTGGCTAAGAATTCCCATCAATAAGATTTTTCAGGTGGAGAAAAATATGCCATTAAAATTAGGGCGGAAACAAAGGAAGTAACTGGAGAGATTAAAGATTAACTCATATACATAGTGTAAATAAATTAAATTAATCAAGAAATCGTTTATTAAACTAGGGCTAATAGATTAAGAGATTATATAAACTAAAAGAATATTGATATATTTATTATATTAATTAGATTTATATTAAATAATTTTTAGAAAAAAATGTTAAAAAAAGCCGTTATTCTTGTGAATTAGATTTAATTCTTATAAATAACATAACATGTTGAAGTCATAACTAATGTGTTGTCTTGATAATTTGGAGTCTTACTTAACCTTAAGTTAATACAATTCATGATTAATAATTTATTAATAATTATTTTTTAAAAACCCTAAAATTAATATAAATAAAAATAATAATACCATGTAATTTGTAAAATAGCATAAGATAAAATAAAATAAATTATAATAATAAGAGTCTATTACCATGACAATAATATAATTAATTGTATAAAAATTATATTTAATAGAAAATAAAATTAATTTTCATTTAAAAAATAAATAAGTTATAATAATATAAATAGTTAATTTTAATTTAATACTTTAAAAAAAATTACTTAAATAATTTTTTTTCTAATTTAAAACACTAATAATAATAATAAAATAAATTTACACCTAAATTTTTTTTAAACAATTACAGTCTAAACATACATTCATTAAATAAAGAAAAAAAACAAATAAGACACAAAATAAAACATTCATATGAACATCATTAAAGTTAAGAAACATCATATAAACACATTTAGACAGTTATCAACTATACATGATATAAATGCAACTAACGGTAAATGAAATATATTGCATTTCAAAATATTTAAAATAAATGAAATTAATTGTAAATGAAATATGTTGTATTTCAAAATATTTAATTTAAAAATTTATAGGTTGAATTCATATGACACCACGGGGTTGGGGTCAAACTACCAAACCATATACACATATTCATTAGATCAATGTCATCTAAGAAATGCAGATCGGAAAATGAAACTAAGCCCAAAAAAATAGTATCAAACAAGTAGGTAGTAGGGTTTGAAAAACGACAACAACGGAAACGGGGAGAGCCCACTTCAGTGAAGGTGAAGGTAGAAAGAGCATCTAGTGATATGTAAGCCGGAGATGCCACAGTACAATTGTAGAACACCGTAAACAAAAAGAATGCATTAACTTATAAACATTGAGATTAAATGTAATCAGAAATAGAGTGACTAAATTAAGGTTAATCTATTTTGGAGGTACCCCTAATCAAGCTTAAGTGGGGTTAATCTATTGAAAGTGTCCTAATCATTCTTAAGTGAATTAATCTATTGAGACAGTGTTCTAAACATTAGAGCGGGACTAAGAAACCTAACAGGTGAGTTTGAGAGACACTTGATTTAAAAACGGAATGAATGAAAAGCTATATTTAGTAAAGATACGGTTAAGCGCCATTTTTATATAGCTAGAGTTGTACATTAAATGGCTATTACAATCTTCATCGCTCTGTTTGATATATGAAGAAAAAATTGATGACAAATAAATCGCTTCTCATACAAGAAATCAGATGAAGTAAGAATATCATGTACCTGAAAGTCAAAAACCGTCAAAATAACGCCAGGGGATGGACCAAATGGGGCTAGCATTCCTTTGAAGTTGCTTTTGAAATCTGGGTAAACTATTGACCAGAAGAGAGCAGAGCCATCTCTGCATACCTGGAGTTGGAAATTATAACAAGGTTAGGACATTATCAAGAAGAAGAAATAAAAGAGATGTCAAATGGAACTTGCTATCCTCATCATTATAAAAAATAAATTAATAAAAAAATAGATGATAAATAAATTTTAAAAGGATAAGAAGAGAGCACATCTATACGTACGCCCTTTGAGTTGGAAATTATAACAAGGTTAGGACAATATCCAGAAGAAGAAATAAAAGAGATGTCCAATGATACTTGTTATCCTCATCATTATAAAAAATAAATTATTAAAAAAAATAAATGATAAATAAATTTAAAAAAAAGGTAATAAAGAAACTTACATTTGAGATTCCAAATGAAATAATAATATCATGTTTTTGGAGTGAGAAATCCTCAAATAACTGCGGATGAACCCTTAAAAATTGTTTTTTCAAAAAATAATACCAATCCAATTCCTGCACTCTTCCTCTACATGGATATGGAACATAAACACACGGACAAATTTAAAACCACAAACACACGGGACTAGAACACAAACGAGTACACAAACACCAAGCACATAGACTAAAACTCAAACACAAAGAAACACACAAAAGCCAAACCACTAAACACATAGACTGAGACTCGAACACCAAACCACCAAACACACACACTGAGACTCTAACAGCTAACCCAAGAGACATAGCAGGCCATGGACAAAGGAGGGAGGAGCAAAAATATGTTTAAATTGTGTGAGATTTGAGGTATATATACACTCCCTTTCAACGGATAGTTGAACCACCATTACCAACGACTTCCATTATCCGAAAAATCACACTGCTTTTCGTTCATCTTTTTTTCCGTTTAAATTCATTCTTTTTATTTTTCAAAACTTTTACTTTTGTTAGCTTTTTAATTTAAATTCGATTTTAACAATTAATCATTGTGTTCTCTGCATTGTGGAGGGGGATTTAAAGTCTTGGCAGAGAGGTTGAAGTGGAAATCAATTGAAGCAGGTTGAAATTATATATATATATATATATATATATATATATATATATATATATAATTTAATTGAAATTTTTTGAATATAAAAATTCAAATTAGCTTTTGTTTTAAGCTTTCACCATGATGTATGGATAGCTCACGTTTCACATTTTGCAATTTCTTCATGATGTATGGATAAATCATAAAGGTTAATAAATTTACAAATTAAATTTTAATGAATAGAAAATATTTTTTTAAGGATTCAAATAAGAAAACTAGACTGACAACTGAAACTCTCACTCATAGCTTTTTTAGTCAACCGCTAAGATTGTGCCAGGTCATTTCTAGCCATTGGGAGTATGGTGCCACGTTGTTTGTGTTAGGTCATTTTTAGCCGTTGTATGACCTAGGCGTTGGGAGTATGGTGCATGTCGTTTGTGTAAGGTCATTTCTAGTTGTTGTATAAACATCACGTGCCAGATCATTTCTCGTCATTGGGAGTATGGTTCCTGCACTTAGTTTGTGTCAGGGCATTTTTAGCCGTTGTATCAACATCGCTATTAAAATAATGGAATATGTCATTTTCTATTACTGTCTTGGTAAATACCTCAACATCAACATATTGATTGATTGTGATGTGGCACCTCGTTATAATGGAGTAAGCTAACAAATAGTAAAATGCCAACAAGAACTCTTCATGTGCCACCAAGACACATCACAATATTTATAAGACTTATTATAAGACTATAAAAGACTTATAGTAAGATTATAAATATTTATAATAAAAGATATAAAATGTAAAATAATACTGAAAAGTATGAAATGAGGGATTCTTGGATTTAATAATAATAATGAAAGTTTATAATATTTTTTTTAGAAATAGTAAATAAAATCATTATTTTTAAACATGTATATTAAATTTAATACAAAATAAATTAAAATAATAGGTTTTAGGTTATATTGCTTATGATTAATAAATATTAAGGGTTATATATAATATGCAATTGTTAGAACTATCTTATCATTACTGGAAACATGTAAATCAATAAATCATTTACTTAAATGAATACAATATGTTTGTTAGGGAAACTAAAATGGTAGGAAACCTAGCTAGAATATAAGGTTATTGCATTGCTTTGATTTCTTTAGTAATGGAATGCAAACACAAAAAAAAAGGCACTTATTACCAAGTTTCCTTTCACATGATGGCCTAAGTGGCTACTACAAAATTCTTATTTGTCATCTATTATTTCCAAACATATCACCCATTTATACTCTGCACAACTATCAAACAAGTACAAAGCTAAAAGAATTGAATACAATATCTTTCAAGTGGCCTAATATTTAATATAGCCTAATATACATCTACATTTAAGGTTTTTGCATTCCTCTACCCCCATTTAGTACTATGTTTTAGATTATATTTAATCTTCTTAAAAGTCTACATTAGGAAAAAATTTAAACATGGAAATTTATCTCAATTGTAGAAATTTTGGAAATTCCTACTAGTTGCTTAATTTGTCTTAGCCATATTCTTCTAAAAATATTCATATTTATAACATTTCTATATACTATCTATAAACTTTTCATGAATTGTTGAAGAAAATAATTTAATCTTATAAAAATTATGTAAATCATTTAAGAAAGAAAAAGGAAAGTATAGAATCTTTTATTGGAAAAAGCATGGAAAATAATTCCATAAGTAGATAGATCCACCTTTGTTATCTACTTAGTACAATGGTGGTCAACAAAGTAGTTACAATTGTGGTTAAATCAATCTTTTTGTGTTAGTTTTATTCCCCTCACTTCTCTCTCACTCTCGGAATAGATTTTCCCTAATTTATTAAGCGATTTATTGATTAATTTAATTGGCCTATTTACACCATATATATGAGTTAAACCATCTAGTTTGTTCTTTTAATTGCATGTTCTGCTCTACCTTATTTGTCTAAATTTTGCAGGCCCATTTTGAGCAATCAAATGGACATTTCTTGAGTAAAAATTTCAAAATATCAACATAAAGTGTTGTGACATATTTTTTCATATAGTGATATTTAGAATGGTGTAAAAACCACCCTAATTTTAATTGCCATGTTCTCTTCGGAACTCATATATGAAAATTATTCCATCAATCAACGACGGATTTATTCCTAAAACACAATTCAAGAAAATGACCATAAAAAAATTATATGGCTTCAACTTCTAGAGTTTTATACATATTTTGATTTTACTTCATATTTGTGAAGCATATTGGAAATTTCTAGCACATAAACAGTGTTCCATGATTTCTATTCCAAGAGATGCATTTCTTGAACAAATTATATATCTCTTATTTTTTCATTTATTAAAATAACTCTCTAGCATAATCATTCCTCTCCTTTCCTAACATAAAAATTTGACAAATAACCCGAGTAAAAAGAAAACAAGAATAAATCTAAACCATAATGAATAAATGATTTCTCCAAGCATTTTATATACCATGAAAACAAAAACAAATAATTGTCATGTTAGGTGGCTAGAATATGTTGGACATTGGGGGTTTCACTAATGCTTCAAACACATGTAATTTTGTAATACAATACTAAAAAATAACTTAGTACAATACTACTCCACGAATCACCCAATATATTGGTTCTCACACTCTTAGGATATGATGCAATGTACATCTGTCACTTTGTTGGCACGTTATAGCCTTGATTTCCCTAACTTCATGCCATAGGGAGTTTGTGAGTCCATAAAGGCTAAGTCAAACCTTGAATCCAACATTTATATTGAGAATTATAATCTAGTTACAATTGATTCAGTGTTACTAAAATTGAGTCCCGGACAAAAATTCATGAATCGTAAAAATTCCCTAGGGAAATTAATTTTGGAAGTCTTCCATGATGAAATGGAACTTGTCATGATGGAACTCCATTAGCCATTTAGCTTTTAGAATACAAATTTTTTGTGTGATTATTATCGGTAACAACCATTTGTTATCCATTTCATTGACAACAATCCTCTCTAGATGATCATCGAAGACATAGATGCGAGAAGTAGGTGAGTCTCGAGATGGCTTTGGAAAACATAGATGCAAGAGGTAGGGGGAGTCTCACATGGCTTTGGAAAACTACTAGTAGATTTATCATGGGCTTATTTTTTGTTTTAATTTTTGAATAAAGTTTTCTTTAATGAAAGTGTTTCAAGAAACCCTTGGTACATATAAACACCCCGATTTCTTCTCTTTGTGGTATGAGAAACTGCGAGAAAAGAGAAATGTACAACTATGTTTCCTGGTTGCATCAATTTATTTCGGATAGCCATGCAATATTGGGATTTCTACAAACATATTTCGTTTCCAGTAACTCACTTTATCTATCACGAGACCTAAAAAAACTCTATAATCCTCGGGGGGTTAGAAAAGCATCTCTAAAGCTTAACTTTTTCAAATACCTTAGAGCATAAGTTCGATTGGGATTGGCAATAAGATTTGTCTATAACTTGTGAGGTACCTCTCTCCTTAGATCCTATGAGAGGAAAAAGTGCATCCATCTAAATAAAATGTAACAATGTTATCACATAATAAGGGAATATGTAAGATAATGCCTCTAGAATATTCATTTTAATGAATCACTTCAGGTAAGGGTGGCCACACTCACTAGTCATATGAAATTTATCAATATTCAAAGTGCCAAGGGGTACAATTACGGGGCCAACATCCACTAGCTGAAAATAGGCAATATGCCTACAAAAAACGTTTTTTTAGGGCCCTATATTCAATACAACAGTTGAAGAGAATCTCCACTATAAAATCAACCAAGGGTAGGCTTACTTAAACTATGAAATTGAAAAATAATATACTTCTCAGTTCTTAGTACAAAAGAAGTTTAAATTGAAAATACTAAGTGAGGAATGACCATGCAACCCTATATTGGAATGATTAGAAGGTCTCTTATCCTTCCTTAGAACAAGGTTTGATCCTATATTCACCCTCCATTTTAGAGCTACATCACATGCATTTAAGGTATGGTTGAAATATCATCTCAGAAATATCAGGACACTCATCCTATGGAGAAAATATATATATATATATATATATATATATATATATATATATATATATATATATATATATATATATATATATATTTCATCCCTATTTTTTGAAGATCTACTTAGGAAATAGATATTGAATAAATATTCATAACTTGCATTCCAATCACTGGACTATAATTATTGTATGTAAGCATGGAAATGAACGAGAATTTTCTAAAGAATACTACCACATATATCAAATAGATTGAGACACAGTACTATTCTTATGATTTATTCTTTTAGGAAAAAAAAATTAATCCTTTCTCCTAACTCTTCCTCCACGCTAAGCAAGAATGGGGTCCCATCTCTTGTCCCACGTAAATCCAAATTTCAATACAAATGTTACTAGGTGAAATGGAAGCTCATCCAGTCATTTTATAACATAATCCACTTGAACTTACTTTCTAACAAAGGATGAAGTAAATATACTATTCCACTGAAGTTGCAATTGGACCAATATGGTCCTGAAAATTAACGATGTTGTTCTTAATGCCTTATTACATTGGCATGACTTAGCATGATCTCTCTAGAATTCATTATACTTACTTATCCATGTGGTAGTATATTTGTGCTACTATGACATGATCGATTATCTCTTTTTGGAGCAATTATCCATAATTTTATTTTCGTATGGGTGTTTTCTATAAGATATGATTGTTGCGTATTGATTCATTCTTCTTCCAAGTGCTAACATGGTTGATCATTGTTACAATGAAATTTTTTATCACATTATTGTTGTTCCTAGGTGTTTGATCACTCCGGTGCAAACTTGATCTTGTATAGTTCATTTGTTGATCCGAGTCAGGGAGCATAACGGTCCATTGCGAGATGAGGTCAACCCATGTGTGTTCATAAGAATCGAATGATATGGAAATATAGAATGGAGTTGAGGGGGGATCGTCGTCTTTGTTGGCCTAGCATTAATGAGTGAGGCATATCGAGGCACGAGATCCAAATTTCTAGAGTAGATGTTGTTTACATGGGACCCCTGGTCAATATAATATTTTCCCCTTTCAACGGTATCACTCATCAACCACTCGAGAACCTCTATCATCTTGAGATAACCTTGGTCATTTAGAATCAAAATCATGTTGACCTTGTCTGCTTTGTATACTCTGTTGCCACTCTGCTGAGCACTTGAAAATCTGTGGGAGACCCCGAATATTCCGATCCCAAACTAATAGGGAAATTCTTGTGAATACCTCTACTTATTTCGCCGAGTTGCATATTCCTCTTCAACATTACCGGGACAACCTAGTTGCAACCTTCTTCCATATTCCTCGAGAAAATTCTCTATGCATTCCTCTTCCAAGAGCATCATCTACACCACCACATACCCTCGATAACACATGTTATAGCCCTCATCAACATTATTAGGTGGCACTCCCTTGTAACCTATTACAAACTCTTGCCCCAAATCGGTTGAACCAATACGATGTCCTCTAAAAAATTTCTTCCTTATTACCGAGGTCCTTGCTCATACACCCACCCAAAACTCTACGGGACATTGATAGGTAAATAACCCTACTTTTGAAAATGATCTAAATCTTGATCCTTCCCAAATTCCATTCTCATTCATGGTGGTGATGTAGTAGTTCGTTCTTTCTCAAACTGACCCTTGTCACACCTATCATTTTTAGATCTATCTTTATCACGTTTGTATGTTTCATGCTTACCTTTCTCACATCTCCCCTTTTCATATTTTTTCTTTGTCTAGTTTATCTATTCTTTTTCTAGACGGTGATATTTCCTTCGATTTTTCTTACGCCCAAATTCATCATCATGACCTCCTTTGTCCTATCTCCTTGCATGATATCTTGCTCCAAAAGTTTACATGGGTGATCATTGGCGGGGATCATAAACATCGAGTCCTTTTCCTTATCCGCAATATATGCATGTTGTATGGGGATTCCTTTGTGTTCCTCTTTAATTTTGAAAGATGAACCATCTTTCCATTGTAACTCTTCTACTCTTTGTATAAAGGATAGAGAGCCAAGTTTTGATTCTTTCTCATTTTCGTTGTTGTCGACCCATACAGGTTAAAATGTTTTATGCCAATGCTAGAATCTTGTTGACCTTTCTCATAATGTATTTCGATATGACTTCAAACGTACGAAAAGAATTTCCTTCTCCATTATTGGGAGGCATTGTATCTAGAACATTGTTTTGAGTCTGTTGCCATATTTTTTCTCTTGTGTCCCCTTACCGAGTATGTCCCTATTTAATTTCTATTGTCTTGTGTGTTTTAGTCCAATCTGCTCGACTCCATAGATAAAGTGGTGGTGCCACCAATTTCCACTAGCTTAGTATATTGTCCTTAGAATCAACGGAACCCCAGAATAAAAAATTACGTAACCAAACACAATAACTATTAAGGAATGAATTTCAAATGAAAACAAAATTGTCTAAACTTGTGTAATATATTGCTTTGAAAGTTATTAGAATCAAATTTCTTTGTGCCTAACTATCATCAATGTACACAATGAAGCATATTTTTTGTTCTATTGAAAGTCTGTAGAAAAACCTGGCCTCTCAAAAGCTCTGGATCCTCCCAAATAAGATCATATTTGTTTGGTCTCGTTTTCTCATCAAGTCTGCTCAAGAAAAGTTTCAAACCGAGAAATGTCATATCACGGAAACATAACAAATATTGGCCACATAATTGATTCAATATGTATATATTTTTTTATTTTTCTCAGCTTTAAAATGTAATAGGGTTTATTACAAGATGTATGATGACCAAACTTCATTGGCCTATAGTTTTGCATTAAAAGAGTTCATCATTTTAATACCCTTCCATAATGAAAAATAATATACCTCTGTGTTTCTTTTGGAACAATAAAGATGACCAACTTTGGCTTGAACTCCAAGGCTTTGTTAATAAATTTGTTTGCATTTTGCAAGAGCAACTTTAACACCAAATGGAGGATTCAACCCCATAATCTGCAAATAAATTCAAGAAAAAAACAACACAGATTACAAGGCATTTTATTGAAGGGCACAATTTTCAAATACAGGATTCCTCCCTATAACCACCCACAGATTCAATCTGTACAACTAAAAAAAAGAAAGGCCAAAAAAAATTATTTCTAGTTAATAGTGACTTTTTTTGTCTTTGTTAAACAGAAGCATGTGTGAAATCATACTTACCAATATGGTACCTGTTGGTAATTAAAATTTGCTAACGATAAGCCAATCCCATTTTTTCAAACTCAAAATCATTACGTAAATGTCACTGAAAAATGCATCCATGTCGAGACTAATTGTGATAATGACTTCAGAAACAAATTTCATATTTTTGTCGAATGCCAAAATCTACATGCTCTCAAAAAAATACTCAAAAGACAAATAGTAGAACAACAAATGCAATTCATTCCCAAAATTACCTTGGCAAGGAAAGCACACGACATAATTATTGAGATAAGAGACACCTCCAAATTATGTTCTCTTAAAAGGCCATTGGCATTCACACGGTGATATTTTCCTATGGTTACGCATCTCCGTTCACGTCTCCCAAACCCCCTTTTATGTTTTCTAAATGGGATTAATAATATCCATTATAAATCATGATTACTCCTCCTAAATTTCTAAACTCCTCTTCTATAAGAGTTTCATTTCACTCCGAATGAGATTCAACATGTCTCTCTTAAGGTCTATATTCGCCATGAGTATTTTGAGGATAGATTTAGTTGGTTGGAACTTAATGTTCAGGGGTACTGGTTTGTTAACATCTTCTGTTTATACACACAGAAATTAAATACTCCTTTAAAAGATATCCATCTATATCTTTACATAGTTCTTATATTGGCTACTCAATTGATCTATCATCTCAACCCTCATTATTACCATGTACTCATCTCTACACCCAACCATTTCTCTCTACTGTCAATAGCTATATTTGCAATTACATAATTTACTAAACCATTAATCCATCTAACAGGGCATACTGCCACTTAACATACAATTCATACATTCCATAATGCACTATAACTTTGCAATTTCATAATTTGCATAAAGGAATATAACATCAAAATTTTACAATTTGCATAAAGGAATATGACAGCACAATTTCATAAAACAGGGATACATTTAACACAGACTTACAAATATCTCCAAAGGTACGCATGCACTCTCTACCATGACCAGTCCTCCCAACCTTAGAATCCTCTTTATCTCCCAGGATTCACCCCCGAGCAGAGATCACCTCCCAGCACAGATCAACCACTAATCTGTCTAGGATCAGCTTATTTAAGCTCATACCCCAAAGCATGTTTCTAATTCTGCGTCCAGAATAGCAGGATGCTTTCTTTCCTGTTTAGCCTAGGCTTCCCCTCTTGGGGTTCCTTAAAGCTGCTTTAAGCTTTTCCTCAGCTTTTCCAGCTTTTCTCACCTCTTCCCAAATACTCCTCTTCATTGGGGAAATTTAGATTTCTCCTTAAATCTAAATAAATTTCTTTCAAGGATTTTTGAAAGCTTTTTGGGGATTTGTTGCATTATCCATCCTCATGGATTTTTGGCAAGTGATCTCAATTCTCTTTTTGGTCATGGTGCATACATAATATATATATATTTTTTTTTTCATAATTGCAAAATTAACCACATCCACACAATAATCATCCACTGGGGTCCACTCCCCTTTGGATTTATGTTCAAATGTCTCATTTGAAAGGCATAGAACTTGGGCGTGTTACATATTCTCCCTCTGAAAAATAAACACCGTCCTCGGTGTTGACAACTATCTACTAGTTGATTTTGAACATAATTATGAATGATTTTCCATCATTTGAGCTTCTCTGTGCCATGTGGCGTTTTTAGCAGTAAAGTGCTCCACTGCACCTTTACCCGAGCTACTATTCACTTCCGCCATTCCATTTCTTCTCGCTTTCATCCTTGAAGCGACTCTGGAAGGAAATTCCTCTTCTGGTTCCACCTGGACCACAATTTAAATCACTCATGTGAGAAGCATCATGTATTATAACGTTTCCTTCCCAACAAGGAGACATGAAATATATCAGGAAATTTAATAAGCAATGGTAGGGCTAATGTATAAGCCATTTGTTTCCAGCAGAGTACTCTCCTGCCCCCACTATATTTACTGATGCCTTAGGCAGTTGGTTTTCTTCCTACTTCTTTGCAAGAAGTCTGTATGGAAGATCCGTCATTCTGGTTTCTCTGTCCACAATCCATACCAATGTAAGTAATATCAGGTACATATAATTGATAATTCACAATAGCATTATGCATTTCTATAACTTACGACATTCAGTTATTAATCAAACCGTTTAGGTTCATAATAGTTTAGTGCACTTTTAGTATACTACTTATCCTTTCTTGTTTTTCAGTGAGATTCCTTCCTCACGCAACTTGGTTCAGTTCAGCTTTTCTGGTTTTTCCAGGTGATTTATCTTCACCTTTTTCCTCTTCGTTTCCAGAGTGCCCAATTTCCTGTTACACACTTGTCTAAACAATTTCTCAACTTTTTCATTAGTACACATAAATGAGAGAAAACAATTGGATCATATGCATGGTTATGCTTACCCTTGCTCATTCTATAGTTGTAATTCTAGTATCTTTTCATTGTTTCTTTTGTTAGTTACTTAATTTAATTAGTAAAAACTAGATTCCTTAAAAATCTCTACCATTCCATGCTTACCTCTCACATGAAATGATATCCACTAGTTCAAAACTTAAGTGAACAATTTTGGAACTGATGGGTTTCCCCCACCCAAGTCCAAAATACAGCTCATCCCTTTTTTCTCGGTTGTAGCTGTATGATTTCACATCATTTCTCTGTCTTTGAATTTAAGACTCAAGAAATTTAACTTTAATAAAATTTGCACCAAAAATTTTTTATAGTGAGAATTCATGTTTCCTTTTCTAGTGATAAATGTAATTTCTATAATTCATCATATTTACAATATCAATACTTGTTAATGCCAAAAAGGATTTTGACACTGTTTCCCCTTTTTCAAAGATTCATCAGCTTAAAATGGAAAAGATTTCATAAATCATAAAAGTATTCCAACTTTTTCCTGAGTCATCAAAGAATTCCTTCTTTTCTATTGCATAAAAGCATTCTATTTTTTTTCTAACAAAAGCAACCCATAAATCTTTCATGCTTTCTAACAAAAGCAACCCATAAATATACCAATTTTGAAAATATACTTTATTTCCATGAAAGAATATAAATTATTATAACTAAATAATTAGGAAGTCATTCTTCCACCATTACAAGAATATTCTTCCTTAAGTAAGTCATCAAGAAATTTTCAATTTATCCCTTCATTCGTTCCTGCCTAACTCCATGTAATGGTTCTACAATTACTAAATCAACCATTTAATTGTAATTAACACATGTACTTCAATCCTCTTTTCTTTTATGGCAGTATACCTGCCTTATTTATAGGATACAATTTCCACTTACTCATATACTACTTGCATCTCAAACATTGGGCAATATACCTCTCATGAGCATGTATATATATATCCACTAGGTTTGTATATATCATATATATTTCCAAACCTTATTGTATAAGTAACCATGATATATATATATATATATATATATATGTATGATATATATATAGCCTTAGCAATATTAATTTGATGAACATATGAATATATATATATCCCTATATTTATATATATTCCTATATAAGTTCAAGCCTTTTTTTTTAAAGTGTTACCATATATATACCAAATTTAAAATAATATCTTTTATTGATTTTCTACTAGCAACTTTTCCAATTTTAGTTAATTTCCATAGGATAGATTTTCATTCTCAAAGTTTCCCCCATGCACTTATTGAATTCACTAAAGTGGAATCAAATTAAAGTGCCACTTTACCAATTCTATGCATATATATATATATATATATATATATATATTTCTATATAGGTATATATATCCAATCTCATACCCATAGAAGTCTAAAATGCCTCTTTCTTAACTTCCACGTATATGTCATGGTTTTATCTATGCACATATATATATATAATTATTCATATATATGTAGGCCTATACCATTGGACTACTAACACTTTTAAAGTGCGCTTTATACCACCTCCTCATATATATTAAGGTGTATATATTTATATATATCTACATGCATCGATATATACTATTCTCCCATAACAATTATAAAGTACAACTTTTATTCTACATCTTAGACTTTTGTATGCCGACACATATATAATTTGTGGTTGGAGAATCTAATAACTGTTTTGGGTCTTTGCGTTCTATACGCTGGTCAATCCCTTTCATTAATTTAGGTTGACTTATTCATATCACTTCATTCATATAATCTACATATATATTGTCACATATATATATATTATATTAATATTCAATATCCTACCCATCGAATATTCAATATTAATGTTCAGTATTATAGTAATACCTTTTTATTTTATTTTTTGAATTTCCCATATACTCCATACATATGCCTATGTATTCATATATACATAGAGTTAATATCCTTATATAGGTATGTTTAGAGCTCACTCTATGGATCTATTTCTCACATATGTTACTTGCATATGTAGTCCTTAGCCTTGTTTTAATTTAAAGAGTATATGTATAGCACTTCTGGGTATACATAAAATAAATGGACTGAAAATCCTTTGTTTAACATATTTTGCATACCTAATCCTTGGTAATATTAACTCGAGGATCATTATTATATATATATATATACATCGCATCTATATATATATATTATATATATATGACCAACCCTTTTGATACATATCTTCGAATATTTTATGGACGCCATTTATATATATGTACAATACTTATATATATATACATACTACCCTTTCCAATGCCGAATAAATTTTTCGTTCCTCGAACTGG
>JAXQQM020059244.1:0-23525 GCA_034641835.2 Pinus albicaulis | reverse complement strand
TGAACCCTAGAATTTTCCCTTAAATAAGATGTGATGGATGGTGGATGATATCCATAAAGTGCCATAAATGGGGTCATTTTTGTTGTAGTATGGACGGAAGTGTTATACCACCATTCAGCGAGGTAACCACTTGACCCATTGTGTTTGTTTATCAGATACAAAACAACGAAGATATCCTTCCAAACATTTATTTACTATCTCAGTTTGACCATCAGATTGAGGATGATAAGATGAGCTATGAGCTAATTGAGTACCCAAACAAGAAAATAACTCCGTCCAAAAATTTCCAGTAAAAATAGGATCTCTGTCGCTCACAATAACCCTTGGGCTTCCATGTAGCTTTTGAATTCTGTCCATAAATGTAGTAGCAACTGTACTTGCTTTAAATGGATGAGATAATGCAAAAAAATGTGCATACTTGGTAAGTCTATCAACTACCACCATGATGACACTCTTTCCTTCGGACTTAGGTAAACCTGTGATAAAATCCATTGAAATCTCCTCCCAACGTTGACTTGGAATGGATAAAGGTTATAGAAGTCCCGGGGTCTTAATTGTTTCCACTTTATTCTGCTGGCAAACCAAACATTCCGCCACAAACTTTTGAATATCAGATTTAAGGCCATCCCAAAAAAATTCTTTCTTCACCCTATGGTAATTTTTTAAAAATCCCGAGTGTCCTCCTAAAGGAGAAGTGTGCAATTCCAGAAGAATCTTTTGTTTTAGTTGGGAATTCTTACAAAGATATAAGCGATCTTTGTACCATAAGGAATCATTTTCCAACTAAATGTATCAGATGTACTAGGATCTTGCTGCAACTTTTGAATGAGTGTCCATACATCTTTGTCCTTCTTCCATTCATCTCTTGCTTCGGTTATCCAATCTGGTTGGATAATAGAAATGGCACAAAGCAATGCTTCCACCTCTTCATTCTTTCTTGAGAGTGCATCTGCAACAACATTTAGCTTCCTTTTTTTGTAGATTATTTCAAAGTCATAACCCAACATCTTTGTGACCCATTTTTGCTGCTCTTCTGAAGATAGTCTTTGTTCCAAAAAGTGTTTAAGACTATTATGATCAGTTTTTACCTTGAAGTGTCTTCCCATTAGGTAAGTTCGCCATTTCTTTAGTGCATGCAGTATTGCTAACATTTCCTTCTCATAAATAGGTTTCTGTAAATAATTTCCTTTTATTGGACGACTTTCAAAAGCAATGGGTCTTCCTTCCTGCATTAAAACTGCACCAATTCCATTTCCTGAGGCATCACATTCCACAATAAAGGTTTTTGTGAAGTCTGGTGTAGCTAAGACCGGTGCTAGGCACATTGCCTCTTTAAGACGTTCAAAGGCCTTAGTTGCTTCAGGAGTTCATGAAAATGCATCTTTCTTCAATAATGTTGTTAGAGGTGCTGCTATTCTCCCATAATTCTTAACAAACTTGCGATAATACCCTGTTAACTTGAGAAATCCTCGCAACTGCTTTATGGTTGTGGGGACTTTCCATTCCTTAATGGCTTTAATTTTGTTAGGGTCTACCTTAACACCCTCATGAGATACAATATGACCCAGATATTCCACCTCTTGTACTCCAAAGAAACATTTGGATGTTTTTGCATATAATTGTTTATCCTCCAATAGATTGAGCACCTTGTCAACATGTTGAACATGATCCTTCCAAGACCTGCTGTAGATTAGTATATCATCAAAAAATACTAGCACACATTTTCTAAGGAAGGGTTTGAAAATGGAATTCATCAACCCTTAAAATGTAGAAGGTGCAGTGGTAAGGCCAAAAGGCATGACCAAAAATTCAAAATGACCCTCATGAGTTCGAAATGCTGTTTTTAGAATATCTTCAGTCTTCATTCTAATTTGATGATATCCTGAATAGAGATACAACTTGGTAAAATAAATTGCTCCATGTAATTCATCCAATAAGTCATCAATGACAGGTATGGGAAATTTATTTTTAATAGTGAGCTTATTGAGCTCCCTATAATTCAGACACATGCGCCATGATCCATCCTTCTTGTCACACCAATTCTACTGGAGAAGAGAAAGAACTTTGACTAGGTTGAATTATACCAGCCTCTAACATTTCTGCAATCATACGTTCAATTTCGCTCTTTTGGACATAAGGATATCTGTAAGGCCTGATGTTTGGAGGAACACTTCATGGAATCAAATGAATAGCATGATCATGATCACTAATAGGTGGAATTCCTTTGGGAGTCTCAAACACCATGGAATGATTGTCCAAGACTTTTTGGAGATCTAGAGAAATAGATGATTTTGATGTTGGACCTTCTAATGAGCATAATTGTGCAATTACGCCTCATTGTTCTTTCTTCAGAAGCTTTTTCATGACATTAGAGCTAATTATCTTTCCCGGCTTCCTCGCCATACCCCGTAATTAAACTTCCTTTGCTTTCAAAAAAAATTTCAAGAAAATTTCTTGAAAATTAAAAGCTACCATCCCCAAATATTGTAACCATTTTACTCCTAGTGTTGTGGCTCATTTTCATTTACCTTTGAAATATTTTTCAAAACAAAAAAATTCATATATGATAGAAAATGTAAAATTTTGTGTGTCGTAGAATAATTTTGATTTATATGTTGGTACATTAACATTACGTGATGAGATGTGAAGGTGGGTCAAGTCAGGCTCATTCACGTGTATAAAATTTCAAGAGCCGGACTGATGGGCACGTTCAGAACAATGCACACTGGACAGGGTCGAGTCGAGCTCATTCGCAAGCTCAGGAGGGACTAGCGTGGCAGAACACTGGATAAGCTCAAGAGGGTTACACTGTGGAGCAAACAAACTAACTTCCCGAAGGTGGAGAAAGGGCGCATTTACCTTAAAAACTTAAGAGTTTTGGAGGAGGCGCAAAGTGAAAAATAGATGGTCGGGATCAAAGCGCAGAACTGGAGCAGAGAGATGGATGGCAGAGATTAAATCGCAAACTGCAAATCGCAAGTTTCAATGGATAGGTGTGGAAGGTAAATGTTAAAATCGCTGAAGTACAATATGCGATGCGGTGGGGCCCAATCGAAAATCACAAGTTTTAAAGAATAAGTGCTAAGGAAAAGTTAAAGACAACAAAATGTGAAGTGCAATATTGGCACGGGCGCGATGTGCTTCCAAGATGAAATTTAAAGGATTTTAAGTACGGGCTTATGAGGTTTGTGCACCATTTTATGAAGGAATAAGCAAAACACAACAGAGAGACTTGGGTAAGTGACCCAACGTAGAGAAAAGGAGAATAGAAGACTAAACACAACAAGAATGCATGGAATAGGCAGAGTCGGGTAGCAGGTGACATAATGACATCGTTCGAAATGCAAAAGGCATAGGCAGAGTCAGGCAAAAGTACATATAGTGGCACTGTAGGAAGCACGACAGCTGGGTCAAGTAGGGCACTGAGGCATTGTTATAGAATAATGTAGCTACCACATCATAACCAAAAAGGACACCTCAGCACTTCGAGGGGATGTATCAACAACATCAGATTCAACAAAATGAACGATATTTCTAGTTTCAATTTGTTTCCTTGGTATGATTGCCTAAGTAATATTAAGAGTTTAGGTAGTCGAGTAGTTTCAAGAAGTTCAAAAGTTACAAACTACTTTGATGTATTTAAGTAGATAGAAATAAAGAAAAGGGGTTCTGAGTTTTGGACCTCTAGATGACTGTTAATTTGGTACTGAATTTTCTGAGAAAGTAATGAAAGAAGATCAAGTTTCCTACACTTGTTGATGTTGATATGTCTTTCCAGTTTTGTTCTGTGTTTATTCTTCTTTGAATGAAGTGAAGTAATGTAGGATCTGGTCTCTTAATTACATTTGTGAGTAAGAGTTAAAAAACCTTAATTTGCGCTCCTTCACTCCATCTCTTCTCTCTTCACAAACTTTTGATGAAACTTTAAAGTAATAGATTCTGTTTTTACAACATATTATTTTGAGTTTCCTCTCTCTCCATGAATTTCCTCTGAAACTTAAAAGTGGTAGATTCTGTGTTTTCAACATATCATTTTGAGTTTCCCTTACAGTTCTTCTTTTCATTTCATTCAAATATCAACAGTTTATGGCATTGTGAAGGCTTTCATTATATCCGATTATTGAGGGTATTAAGTAATTAAATTTCAAAGGTGTTAAACAGAGGCCATTTGATATTGTAATTTTGACATACATTTATAAAATGTCTTAAGCACTGATTCCTTACCACATCCAAGGATTTTTTTCTTGAGATAAAACATTTTTTGGCGCCATTGCCAGGGACGAAGAACCAAAGTTTATTTTTCCCTGGGTTTTTCACATTATTTCCTTTGGTTGTTCAGTGAGGAGGAAATATTGGGTTGTGTTTGTTATTTTCAAAATTCTGGCTTTCAAAAGGCCTCACAAGAGGTCAAATACCTCATAGAAGATAGTCCCTGCTTTTCCAGATCTAGAAAGATTGGTGTCTAAAAAGGCTCAGAAACCTGAAACCCCTTCAACACCCGATCCTACATTGTCTGCTCCTAGCAAAAATTCTCATAACCCTTCGTTTGAAGATATTTCCAAGGAACTCTCTTTCTTGGAACAAGATTCTCCTTCCAAGCCCATTCATTTTCAAGAACCTAAGTTAGAATAACATTCTTTCGAGTCTATTTCTTTTACCTTCACTCAAGCTCAACCAAATATAGTTTTTGGTCCCTCTGCTATTGTCCATCAGCCTACCCCCATATCAATTTTGCCTCCACCTTCATTCACTTTCACAACAGGTTCATCAACCTCAACTACCTAAGGAACAATTAACCTAGATGTAAATATGGCAGCATCATATTTCTTAATGAATATATATGCACCACTAAATATTGCACAACCAATGAATGCCATGCCTCAAGAATACCTCAAATTACTTCCTCGTTTCACTGGAGAAGATGAAGTAACTGTGGAAAAACATTTACCCTTTATTTTCACTTTTGCTGAGAATTTAAATGTAGAACATATTGATGTTGTGATGAGACTATTTGTGCAGTCTCTAAATGGAGAGGCTAGAAAAGGGTTCAAAGGCTTACCAAATGGTTCAATAAATAACTGGGAAGAGTTAGAAACTCAATTCACTCAGATATGGGGAGAAAAGAGAGATCATGGTTACTCATTGACAGAGTTTTATGCAATTAAAAGAAGGCCTAATGAAAACATTTCCGAGTTTGTAAAAAGATTCAACAAATTGTACAATAGTTTACCTATAGAGATGAAGCCCCCCCCCTGTAGGAGAAAAGGTAGTTTTTGTTGGGGCTTTTGAAGCTGATTTTAGCTTTACATTGAGAGAGAGAAGAGCCCCTACTCTTGAGAAGATACAGACAAATGCTTTAGAGATCGAAGCTAATATGAATGCAACTGGAAAGGTGAAAGGGAAACAACCAGTCCAAGAGAAGGGGAGAGCAAAAGAAAAATCATCACAAGATCTAAGAATTGAAGATATGACAAAGGTGATGAAAAATTTGAAAAATAAGCTAGCTAAGATGGAATTGGAAAATAAAAACTCCCAAATACAAGTACAAAAAAACGGGGGCGGGGGTTTAATCCTCAATTCAAAAGACATCCCCTGCAAATTTTGTAGAGGGAAAGAAGAGATCAAGACCAGGTTCAAGCACCATTTTATATAGAAGCAGCGCCCGGAGAGCCAACAGAAGATGACCAAAGGGTGGTTGAGGATCAGGTATCTGCTATGTATACAATAGAAGAGGATGAAGAGGAATATTTTGAGGGAGAATATGCTGAAGCTAAAGTATCTTTTGATCAAGATGAATTGGATGAACACTGTAGGCAATTCAAAGATTTCATACAAGCTGAGTTACATAAAAAGTATGATTTAAGGTCTAGAAAGAGATCTAGAGTGCAGGATAATGAAGGTGAACAAAAAGGTTACACTCCTCCTCCAATGGCGACTCCACAACAAAAGGACCCTGTGAAACAAGTCAGTAATGGGAAACAACCTGTAAATTCACTTAATAGAACAAATGTGCAGCAGGGTGAATCTTCCCATGACAAATCACTTGACACTAATATTTTGGAGAGAGTTGCTCCTATACTTGAACAAGTGGCAGATTCTAGAAATAGTGAAGAAGAACTTGAAAAGAATGTTAAGCAAAATCATGCTTTCAGTTTGGAAAAAGAGTTGGATAAGGTCAAAATTCAGGTCCCTCTTCTAGAATTAGCTAAAATACCAACTTACAAGAAAGAAATTTTAGAATTTATTAATCTCACACAGATGGAAGATATAAGTGACACGGTGAAATTACAAGAAGAAAAGCCAGTGGTCACCTTTGGTCCTCATGTATAAGAAGTAGATCCTTTTGTTCCACCCTTCTATATTTCTCTGTTGCTTCATGATTTTACTCTACATAATTACATATTGGACTCAGGAGCATCCCATAATCTCATGCCATTGTCTGTTATGAAGGAACTTAACTTGCAGATTACCAAACCTTATAGGGATCTGTATTCATTTGCTTCCAAAAGGGTGAAATGTGTTGGGTTAATTAAAGATGTAGCAGTTTCGTTGGCGCAAATCCCAGCAAAGAGTATAGTCATGGATGTAGTGGTCGCTGACATTCCAGCCAGGTTTTGAATGCTCCTATCAAGATCTTGGGGAGAAAATTTGGGAGGTGTTCTATAATTAGATTTCACTTATGCTATCATTCCAATTTTTAATGGGGAATAAAGGAGATTGTACAGGGAAACAAGGTTTGTGAAGACCATCTCCAAGAAAGATGTAGGAAATTCCCCCATTTATAGTAAATAAACAGAAGATATTTCTTGTTTCATGCTGCATGAAGATGCAGAATTTGCTGAAGACATAAGGGAATCAAATCCCTTCAACAGTTGTAAATAATGAGTTGCACTCAAGGAATATTTGGAAGTGCTACTTTGATGGTGCCTACTCCAAGGAAGGTGCAGGTGTTGGATTCTTGTTGATATCACCATAAGGTAACCTCATGCCTTTCTCTTTTAAACTAGAATTTGATTCAACAAATAATGTGGCTGAGTATGAGGTCTTAATCTCAAGCCTTCAAGTTGCTAAATATATGGGAGTTAAATGTATTTTAATTTTTGTTGACTCTGAATTGATAATAAGGCAGATTAAAATCATTGTCAAACCAAGCATCCAAGATTAAGATCATATAGGAATGAAGTTTTGAATCTGATAGAAAACTATTTTGAAGCCTTCAATATTCAGTATATTCTAAGGGAGGAGAATAGATTGGCCGATTCTTTAGCAGTCGCAGCTAGCACCTTCAAACCTCCAATAAATCCAAGGCTAAGGTATGAAATTGAAATTAGAAATAGACCTTCTATCCCTGACAATGTGAAACACTGGCAGGTGTTTGATGATGATGAACAGATAAATCAGTTCTTGACAATGATTGGAAGCTTTGAAGATGTTGAGATAGACCAAGAGGAAGAACAAACAGAGTAGAAAGTAGAAATAAGAAACCTTAAGCAGTTAATAGGTGAACAAAAGATTATCCAATTGAAAGATAATGTGCTCCCTAAAGGGTTGGTTCACCTTGAAAGATTATTTGATTCTAATGATGTTGCTGTTGATTCAAAGAGAACACATCAAGAAGAAGAGATGGAAGATTTAATTTGGGAACTCAACAGGGACCCAAAATAGTGAAATTGTTCAAAGGTGTTCCCAAAAACTACAAAGAAATATACATTGATCTTTTTAAGAAATATATGGATGTGTTTGCCTGGTCATATGAAGACCTGAAAAAATATGAAAAAAAAATAATTCAACATAAGATTCCATTGGAATAAGGACTCAAACCACAAAGACAAAAGCTCATACATATCAATCCATTGTTGCTATATCCAATTGAAAAAGAAGTGAAGAAATTGTTGCAGGCAAAAATTATAGTCCCTCTCAGATATTCAGACTGGGTCTCTAATCTGGTCCCTGTAAGAAAGAAGAATGGAGAGATAAGATTGTGTGTATACTTTAGGAATTTGAACTGAGCATCTCCTAAAAATTAATTATCTTTTGCCGAAAATGGATTATGTCTTACAGAAGGTGACAAGAGCTCACAAGTTTTCTATGGTTGATGGATTTTCTAGGTATAATCAGGTAGTCGTAGAAAAATAAGATCAAAAGAAGACTGCTTTCACGATGCCCTGGGGAACCTTCATGTATACAAGGGTGCCATTTGGCCTTATAAACGCACGTGCAACATTTTAGAGGGCCATGGACATAGCCTTCGTTGGTGACAAGTTTGTAGTTATATATTTGGATTATGTAACCATTTTCTTAGGGTCAGATGATGAACACTTGGAGCATTTGCAATTTTTTTTTTGAAAGTGCATAAAGTTTGGTTAGTCATTAAATCCCAAGAAATATTCATTTTCCTTAGAAGAAGGTAAATTATTGGGTCACATAGTTTCTAAACAAGGAGTAAAGATTTACCCAGCAAGGGTTGAAGCCATTTAGACGATTCCTTTACCTAGAAGCAAGAAAGATATCCAAAGATTCTTGCACTACAAGGAAAATACCCTCTAGCGGAGGTTATAAAGGAGGCTTTTAGTGTTATAAAATTGGCCAAAATTGTCAAAAAACCATTTTCTACAACATATGTTTATGGTTACGGAGGTTTTGGCAGAGATTTTAACGGAAATTCAACACAACTAAAAAAATTGGGTGGCTAGAGGTTATTACGGATGTTTTTTTCATCAGTGTGCTGCTAAGGTTTAAACACATTGGTGCATGTCATCTAGACGGTGGCCCTGGGGCAGTTGAAGGTGCATGCACTGGTCCGTCAAGGTATAAAATCGCACCGGGCACAGTGTTGGTGATACAACACACAGGACCGTTCTAATTGGTCTTGGGATTTGTGCGATGCCCATAGGTCGTCTCAACGCACCGGTACATAGCCTTATAGAAACACACTGGTGCTCTATATTAGACAAATGCACTGATATTTATTATTGGTATTAGTATTTGTGCGGTGTCCATAGGTCGTACAAATGCACCGGTGCGTAGTTCCACATAAACGTATCAGTGCACAGTAACGCACAAACGCACTGAAATTTTTTGATTTTGGTATTTTTGCAGTACCCATAGGTCGTAGAAACGCATCGGTGCGCTCCATCATACAAATGCACCGGTGTACAGTGACTGACACACACCGGTGTTCATTTTGTATTTTTTAGAAACATCGACCTGTGACGGTGCAATTATTGTGATTTTTAAAAATTCACTATTCATCAAAGTTGACACATCTTATAACAATATTCATATTAATTAATTTTTTATTAATGCATTTGAATGTGATGTTTGGATTAATTTGTTATATCATATCATAATTATTGTGATTTTTAAAAATTCATTATTCATCAAAAGTCGACACATATATATCTTATAACAATATTCATATGAATTAAATTTTTATTAGTGTATTTGAATGTGATGTTTGGATTAATTTGTTATATCATATCATCAAATTTCACATCTCTTCATTATAATATTTAATCATCCATAAATTTAATCAATGGTGTTACATTTCACAGTGACAATGGAGAACACAATAGAATAAATTAAAACATAATATATATATATATATATAAAAGACAGTCTTTGTCATACAAAATGGGACAGTTATTGGTATCCCTTTGTTTTTCAGTTGGGACACTATGTCCATTACATTAAACAAAATGTCTGATTTCATAGACAAATATTTCAAAAAATACAACAACTTGCTTTGATATCCAAACATAGTGATCATCATTCTTCGCTTGGACCGCTGTCACTGTTAAAGCTACTTCCATGACTTGGGGTTATTTTCAGGAATTTTTTGTTTACGGTGTTGATTTTTTTCTTCTTCTTCACCTTCCATCTACAAACATAAAAATAAACTGTAATGAGTGTATATACATTGGTGAAAATAATGAATATTTCAATATTAAATAATATACATCAATGTATAAAATCGAAAAGAATTGACGTACCATAGAAACAATTGACTCATAAACTATACACATTCTTTCAAAACCATGTACCATGCCATATTTCAAAATTTCATTTGTTGGCACAGTTCCATACTTTGTTTCGTGCAATTTTTATACCCCTTGAACAAATCGTATATTTAATATAAAAGATTTTTTTGTTCTATTAATTATAGACGGAGCTAAGTAAAACAAGATCGATAGATGCTTACAAATTCCACAATTAATTTCTGATATGCCAACATATACTCACAACCCATATTTAACCCAATTTCAAACAATTCGTCTAATGGTTCTTATTTGTATGTTAGCACTTGTTTGAAGACATTTAATGATGATTTTTGTAAAACAACTTAAAAAATTAAAAAATGAAATCTAGTTAAGTTGTTATAAAGAAGTAACAATTAATCACAAACTTAGATTTCAACCCTTTTCTTCCTTGTCGTCCTGTTTTATGTCCTGAATGGGTTCCATTTTCCTTTCTTTTCTACAAGAAAATACTTGAAAATTAATATTTAATGCTAAATTGTTTATTTATTGTACCTAATGATCAAAAAATTCAATGATTACATATTACATTTGAAGCACGTTGTTGTTGATATGGCTCCTCCTGTGATGCAATTTTGTCCATTTATTTGACCATCTCCTTGTACACCTTTTTGGACATTCCTACTGGCATATTTCTGATATCAACTCGTTCATCTTTTGAGATTTTCATAATCTTCCTGAAAATGTAACATGAAAATAAACTATTTAATTTTTATATTGATATATGAAAAGTAAATATAACAGAAGTGATATTTATAAATAATTCTAGACAAACATTCAAAGGAATATTACTTTTTCATTCCTTCTTTTTTGTTGTTGTACGTTTTTTCTATTAAAAGTCTGACATGTCTCATTGACCAATTCTTTGGAAACTCTTCCTGTAGTTTAGATAAATTGGTTCTTGGAATCATTGGATTGATTTTTGTATTATAAGTGGAAAGAACATCTATACATTCGTTCCATTAGATCCCTTAAACTTTTGTAAAAGTTTTTCCCCCTTTCATTAACTTCCAGCACCACTCCAAATGAGCTAAGGAGAAATTCATTTTCATTTGCATGTTCTATTTTTTTTTCTTTTCTTAGAACAAAATTCCTTTTCTGAGTTGTTGGTCCCTGTAGAACATTAAACTGATGTGAATTAATAGATTTTTTGACACATGTTATCTAATAATTTTAAGTATATTATTAATGAAAATTAAAAAAAGAAACTCATATTGGATTGAAAGTATTTTTTCATTCACCTAATTCATCCTTTTGCAATTTTTCCATCAAGATTTTACGCTCTTCTAGTCCTAGATCATAAATAATCTTATTGAACTTTGTCATTTTGTGGCTCTGCATGATGCACAGTAAACAATAAATATTAGTTAAACTTACATATAGTTCAAAAATAATATTTTTTGTAAAGAATTTACAAAGAACTTGCCTTTTTTGCTTTTCTTGATGTGCTATCAGTATTTTTATTACTTGATCTCTTGTCAGTCATTTATTTATCAATCTGAAACATGTACCATATCATTCATTAATATATTTATAAATAAATTGTCAACTTTTCAGGTAAAAAAAAAATATCTCAAGAAACCGGTGCGCCATTCATTCTGTACACACCGATATCGGTGCATGGGGGTCATATGAATCCACTGCACAAATAGTATAGTAGACCATATAGTGCTATATGTCAACAAGGAGCACCGGTGCCTTACATGTTAACCACCACACCGATTAACACAGAGAAAATAATAAAAATCGTCCAATGTTAGTTTTTTTAGCATAAACACCCCGCACAAACAAGGGACCACCATACGACGCTCTTTGTCAACTAGGAGACCCAAAGCGGTGCGTTATATGTTACATAGTGCACCAATTAACACAATAATTTTTTTTTTGCGAAACATCACGTTCGCGGTGCGCCATAATGAAATAGCACGTTATCTGTGCGCCTTGCGTAACCTAGAACACCAGTGCCCTATTTTACATATGGCGCATTGATTAAAAAAATTGTTTTTAAATTTTTATTACACAGTACTTTCGCGGTGCGCTCGGATAATACATTGCACCGGTGTGCTAGGTTATGCACGACGCACTGATAAAAAACAATATTTTTTTCAAAAATTCACACAAGGGCCGACATGGATTGGATCCAACTATGAAAGTCGTTTCGTAGTTTGGATGTCAATCTAAAATGAAAAGCCCTAATTTTGAAATCACAGAAACAGGGAGAAGAAAGGGCAGAAACAAAAAGAATGAAGGGCTTAGGGTAAAAATGGATTTTTTTTTTTGGTTTCTGAAAATGAAAAACAAATTGAAATTTTTTTCTTACTTCGTAAAAAAACTGTAGAAAAAGTAAAAAAAATAATCAAATTTAATCATGAGATCGTTTGAAATTCTATGCTAAAATATTTGAATCACCAGAGGTTTGGAATTCTGATTGTATAAATACTTCTCTTCGAACATATTTCGTTGCTCCATAGTGCTCTCGTGCTCTCTTGCTCGAGGTATGTCTCCTGCAAATCTTTGGTTGAAATGTTTTGCAAAAATAGTGAAATAATGAAAAGTGTTTAGTATTTAAAGAATTTTTTTATGAAATTAGATTTTTGAAAATATTTTGCCACCCATTTTTCAATTTACCGCTTTTTTTTTTCACTTGAAGAAAATAGAGTTGCGCTTTTTTTATTTGTGGTTATTCGTCACCAGTGCGTCACGTAATAGCACTGCACCGGTGCGTCCATTGGTAACATGGCACTGGTTCACATTGACTAAAACACACTAGTGCAGTTATATGTACCTTAGCACCAATTTGCGGTTAAGGCACCGAAATTAATTTTAGGTGTGTACACCAAAATTTAGTGAACTCCAACCATAGAAATTGAGAATTAGAATGTTGTTTGTATAAATTTATAAACACAATAATGTATTTCTGGATTCTCCTGATCTAACAAATTAATCTTATGTTAAATATAGAATCCTTCCACTTAATTTTTTGTGGAAATTAAATCGCCAATTGCAAAACACATATGAAGCAAAATCAATCGCACATAACAAGATGTTTTACCGGGAAAGCTTAAAGCTAAAAACCCCAACTATCATATATTATGTATATCAATAGAACATGTAACAATATCATACAAAGCTCAGCTCATAGAGCTCTCAGTACAATATACAATCTTCACACATTGTCATGTATAATTTTCATATCTATGCACCAATTTCTTGCCTCTTGACAGCCTACCTCCACTGCGCAATCCCTGCTGAAGAAGATCCCTGAATGAATTTGATCTTTCCTTGCTTGCACTGCGAAATCCTCTTTGGAATCTCTAATGTTTGTGTAGATGCATTGAATGCATCACTATAGTCACAACATATAGTCTATCTCACCCTTTCACCTATCTCTCTATTGGGTCTCCACTGGATCTGACATGCAAGTAGTTAACTGCTGTATTTGTTCAGTTGCAAGTAAGACACTACTTGTGAGTTAATTAAATAATTAATTCACTCATCTTTCACTAGTGTATCTTTAGTTACAACTATCAAAACTGAGTTTAACTCACTTAACTGAGTTAAACTAAATAAAAACTCACATAACTACTCTTCCAACTCTGTTACAACTTGCCACTGTCAGTTATAACGAAGTCCTCCATGCATGAGTCACCAACCATCCTAGGAATTGCGTAATTCCTTCAGCCCAATGGTGTGCCACATCTTTTCACTGAAATAAAGTGCTCCAAGAGAATAATTTACTATTTATTGTCTAATTATTATTAAGGGCTATAATAATCGACATGCATTCTATTTTTAGATTAGCGATCTATAAATAGACTTCGCCCATCTTCAAAAATAAAAATTCATCTAAATATTGAATTTTCTCAACCATATAGAATCAACATCCTGCCAATTTTAGAATATGCTCACCATTCTAAAAATAGACATACACCTAAAAATAACCCGCCGGCCCCACCTAGTGAAGGTGCTTAATTTTTACTAGGCTCATCATCTTGTTGAATCTCAACACTCCCTCTCAACAAGATAGGGATTATCCTTCACCCCGATCCTGTCTCTATGGTATTCAAATTTTCTCCTGGTGAGCACTTTCGTCAAAATATCCGCATCCTGATCTTTCGTAGGAATGTATTGAAGCAACATGATCTTCCGTTGCACACAATCTCTGATATGATGATACCAGATATCTATATGCTTAGATATATCATGAAACACATGATTAATCGAGAGTTTAATGCAACTCTGATTACCACAATGAATCACTGTAGGATCTAAATGAGAACCGAACAAACCAACTAGGATCTTCCTCATCCAGATAGCCTCACATGCAGCTTGAATTTCTACCATGTATTCCGCTTCCACTGAACTGAGTGCCACAGATCTCTATTTCCTGTTGTACCAAGAAACAACTATAGATTTGATACTAAAAACCCCTCCTGATGTGCTCTTTATATCTATTGGGCTGCCTGCCCAATCTGCATCCATGAAGCCATGCAACTTCAACTCATCTTTTTTTCTGTACCATAAGCCATAATCAGATGTGCCCCTGAGATATCTTAGGACATGCTTGCCTGCCTTCCAAAAGAGCTTGGTAGGCTTAATCATCACTTGACTAAGCTGGTTCACTGCATAGCATATGTTCAGTTTTGTATTAACTAAATACATGAGCGAACCCACCAACTGTTGATAAACAGTGGCATCCACTACCTCTACCAATGTAGTATCCTCTTTCCTCCAATTTCCTGGAAGAGGAGTATACATGGGTTTGCGGTCCTCCATATGAAACTTACCGGGTATCTCCCGAGAATACTTGCGTTGAGACACACAAATTTCACCTTCTTGCTACAATATTTCTAATCCAAGGAAATAATGAAGGAGACCCATATCCTTCATCTCGAACTCCTTTTCAAGGTCCTCCTTGCATGAGTGTATCAGCTACTCATCACTAGTCAGTATTAAATCATCAACATAATGAATAATGATTAAAATCTTACCCTCCAACACAATTTGGTATAGGTTTGCATCCACTTCACTCTTGGTGAAGCCAAGTCTAGTGAAATAGCTGTTGATCTGTGTGTACCAAGCATGGGGTGCTTGCTTCAGCCCATACAGTGCTCTTTTGAGTCTGCACACATGCGAATCGCTGCTGAAGATCTCAAATCCTTCAGGCTACTCAATGTACACTTCTTCCTCAATGATCCCATTAAGGAACACAGTCTTCACATCCATTTGATGAATGTGCCAACCCATCTGTGCTAAGAGAGCAAGGATGGTCCTTACGTGCGACAGGTGCAAAGGTTTCTTCATAATCAATCCCGTCGATCTATGAGAAGCCCTGGACAACAAATGTTTCCTTATAATTCTCAACGCTCCCATCAGAAGCTTGCTTTACCTTGTAGATCCATCTTGAACCTACCACTGATTTACCAATTGGCCTTGAAACAATCTCCCAAGCACTATTTCTGACAATGGAGTCATACTCCTCCACCATGGAATCTACCCATGTGGGCTCCTACACTGCTTCCTCAAAGGAAGATGGCTATGTCATGATACAATTGATCATGAGTGCCATGTATCCAGTATATCGGTTAGGTGACTGTCTCTGTCTGCGCTGTGAAGTAGGGACTCCTAAATTTTTTGCCGAATCAAGCTTCAACCTCTCAGCTTCTGTGGTACGCCTTCTGCCAGTTCTGATGTTTGGCTCTGCGTGAGTGGAATCCTCCATTCTATGATCCTCCTCTTGTGGCTGATCCACATCTTGAGGCTCATCTTTGGGAACTAGAAGTTCCTCCTCTGCATGTAAGTGTAGCTCCCTCTCAAGCGACAACTTCATGGCCTTCTCCTCATTGAATTTTATATCCCATCACACCACAGTCATCCGACTGTTTGGAAAATACACACGATAATTATGTGGTGTTTCTGTGTACCCCACAAATATCCTAACTTCTGTAGTCGACTCCAGCTTCTTTCTGGCATTCTTGGTCACATGAAGATAAACAGATGAGCCAAAAATATTTAAATGAGAAACATTTGACTTACCAGAAAAAGCTTCTTCAGGTGTACTCATTCCAAGTACTCTATGAGGACAATAGTTTTTCACATAAACCGCAGTGTTGCATGATTCCGCCCACAAGTGCATTGGTAGGCCCTGGTCATGCAGCATAGCTTGTGAAGCACCCAAGATCGGTCTGTTCTTCCTCTCTGCAACCCCATTCTGATGTGGGTTATGAGGCGCTATGAGTTCTCTTTGAATTCCTTCTTTGCTACAAAATTCTTTGAATTCATTTGAGATATATTCACCACCATTATCGCTCCGCAGAGCCTTCACTTGCTTCCCCGACTCCTTCTCCAACAATGCTTTAAACTCACAAAAATTTGAGAATGTTTGATCCTTCTTCTGCATGAAAAAGATTCAACATCTACGAAAAGAGTCATCAACAAAAATAACATAATACCTATGTTTTGATGTTGAAGCAACCGAGAATGGTCCTGTTGTACTGTACAACAACCCTCCCCATTTTTAAATTTTAGAATAAATCCCATTTAAAAATAGGTCCCCTTTTTATATATCTTTTCCCTTAAAATATAAATAAAAGATCCATGGATAAAAGGATGCATATCACATTTTATTCACAAAGTCTACAAACTTTAAAAAAATTTCTGATCCGATGAGTTAGAAGATCTTTTAACATATTTGAACATATTAAAAATACTTTATACTTAAGAATATGTCAAGATGAATAGTAATCACAATCGGAAATTCGGAGAAGTACTTTTAAAGAGTTGTTTTTTCTTTGAAAAGTTCCGATGCGATCGCGCTCAATCGCAATCGCATTTTGGATTAATATTAAGTATTGCATTTTTCTATCAATGACCAATGCGATGCGATTTATCGCAATTGTGTTTTGGAAGAAAGTTAAACATTGCATTCCTTTCGTTGAGAAATTCCGATGTGAATGTGCTCAAATCACAATCGCATTTTTGGAGATAGTATTAAATGGTCTATTTCATTTTAATCTCCAATGCGATCGGGATTTGGTAGAATGTGTTGTCACATTTCCTTTCAAAACAAATTGCGATGCGATTGTCGCAATCGGAAAATCGACAATGAATTATGTTGAATTATTTTGCACCATTGAAGACTTGCGATGCGATTGTTATTTCGCATTCATATTTATTCATCGCATCGCAAAGAATCAAAAGTGAATTTTAACATTTATTCCAATGATGTGCTGATCTCCGATTGTACGACACCATTAATTGAAAATCAGACAAAAGATCATAGGTTATTTTGTTTTCAATGCGTGAATGTGACCGCTTGGAGGGCATTTATGTTGTAAATACGGGGAGATTAGATGGTAATGAAATAAACAGATCTTTGGATAGCTATTCTCATTATTATATTTTATTTCGGCTGAAGGCATTCATTTGAATTGCAGAACAAAAATTCAAATCCTTTCATTTGTAGAACTAGAGAGAATTTTCCTGACACTAAAATGTTAAAGAGAAGCAGAAAATCTAAAGCTACTCTTGTTGCAAAAGCCCTTGTATTAACCATGCTGCCCAAGGAGAAACCGGCAAGGCTCAAGCTAGTCACAGACACCTCCTGTCAAGGATTGGGGAAGATAAAATGGGAGAATGTATACAATTTGATTGAAAAAGAGAAACCTAAGGTTATTGTGCCTAAGGAAACTGTTCCTGATGAAGAAGATTCAGATTCTGACTCTGAAACTCAACTCAGTGCATTGGAAAATTTATTTTTACACTGAGTTGCTGCCCGGGCAAACATTTTTCCCTACTATGATGTTATCAGATGGGTCATTGACAATGTGACCATTCAAAACAGGACTTTTGATTTTTCTTCTGGATTAGTGTTTGGGTCATTCAGGGCAGAATATATTAAAGTAATGTACCATCTCCCCAACCCGCAAAATATTTACAACAAAGAATTACTCAAGGAATATGCTGTAGAACATCCAAACCAGGCAGAGCCAATCAAAGAATGGAGGAATAACCCTGAGAAGCATAAGCAGGAGGCATCAGGTATGTACTCTGTGGAGTCTCTCTCGACTCCATATTGTTATGCCGCAGTGATGATGTGTAGGTTGTTCGGAAATGATAACTCTGCTAGGTTTTCTATTCAAATGGTCCCGTTAATTCATTCTGCTGTTAGTTCTGAAATTATGGATTGGGCTGTCATTTTGTCTGATAAGATAGCCAATCGAATTCTAGAGTATAGAAAAGACAAGAATTCAGGGAATTCCACCCCTTTCCATTTTTGTGCTTATATCTTAGACACCCTCTGTTTTAATTCCGAATTCCCCATGTTAGGTTGGAAGTGGACTCCAAAAGAACCTATCCTTATTCATGTGTATCAAAAATTATTATGGAAGGAACATTTCAAACATCATGTTTACAGAGTCTGCCATGGTTTTCTCATTCCAATTTACCAAACCATTTTTGGCCATTTCCCTCCTAGACTTTCCAATAAAGTCAAGATTGATTTGTCCTCAATCGGAGATTGGTTCGGGGAAGAAAAATTCACTTATATCAGAATTTTTGGGAGTATTGTTAATCCACATATCCTTCCCCTATACGTTCTAGATAAGCTGTTAGCTCAAGATATTTATTATCAACTGACAGTAGAAGGAATGTCTAGAATTTTGAAAAGCAATAAAAAGCTTATGTGGCCTACATTCCCTTTTAAGTGTGGTGACTATACTCTTAATAATTTCGCTCATGCTGAGAAAGAAGTTGGTAAGATTTTTGATCTTAAACTTTCAACTATTCCTGGAAGGCAATACGACCCAAGGAAAGTGGCGTATGATTTTACTACCTCTGTTTCGATTGCTCGGTTCGAACATGAACCAGACATTTTTGATGATTTATTTGTTTCTGTGGATGATATATCCCAAGTTTTTGATTTAGCCAAGTTCAAGTTGTAGGATGAGGACATGAAATTTTTTTTGTTGTTTAGAAGTCAGAGGTTACTTAAAGTGCCTCTTGATCAGTTGAGAGCTCCCATTCAGGAGAAAGCATCACAACAACAAGAAGCAGGAAGTACTTCTGGTAAAAAGGTAACAGGATCTGATCTTGTTCTGGGAAAAAAGGATGAAAACAGCAAAGCAGACACTACCAAAACAGAAACAACTGCTCAAAAAGATACACATAAGCCTTTAGTTCAAACAGAAAAAGAGAACACGGGTACTGATGCCCATGTACATATTGAGAAAGGAAGAAAATAAAGTAAAAAAACTAAACATGCACCCAAGAATGATAATGCAAGTTCTCAACTTGGAGGACAAGTAGATACTGAACTGGTTGTTTCTTCTCATTTGCTGAGCCAATATCATCAATTTGCCCAACAGATAGGACTGAAAAACACTCCTCAAGTTGATAATCCCAAAGATCAAGATGTAGAAATCATTCCTGAAAACCCCACAGGAGAAATTATGCTAAAGATAGAAGAAATCCCTCCTTTAGATATATTTAATAGTCCCAAACATAGGGTTGTAGTGAGGAAACAAAGAAAAAGAAGGAAAACGGATCAAGACGCACTTTTGGCATCACAGGGGGAATTTCTAAATGATGTTTATAAAAATGCTGAGGTGGATCCATCTGAGGATCTCACCAAATTGTCTCAGTATGCAGGTGCCTATAGCGCTGCCACTATAGATAAAGCTTCCGAAGTTACAGATCTGGTAAAACAAAAATATGTGCAAATTGCTATTTTTGAAGAACAGGTTGCAGGAGATCAACAAAAGATTATTCAGTTGGAGCAGCGATTACAGGATGCAGAATTCAGAACTAAACAACTAGAAGAGCAGCTCAACCTTGAAAAGAAGAAGATTAATGAACAAGCCTTGGACAAACAACAACAGTTAAATCAAGAGGTATAAAAGCTACAAAATCTTCTACAAAGTGAGAGAAATTCAAAGATTGAACAAGAAAATATGTTCCAATCAGCATTGGACAAGTTCAAGGATTATCCTAAGTTAGCTCAATTCATAACTGAAGCTCTTGAAATAAACAAATTGCTATCTCAACAGTTAAATGAATTTTGTCTAAAGTTGACACAAATTGAGCCTTTGTGCAAAATAACATCATCTTTGATAGATAAATCAGTCACTCTTAGGCAAGAAATTGATGATGCTGATGATAAAATTTCAGAGTTCCTTTCATGGCAGGATACAGAGTAGGGAAGAAAAGCTAATCTTCCTAGAATTGAAGAGAGACACAAGGAAATTTTATTTATGGAATGGGAACAATAGTTAATAAAATCAGAAAGAGCCACATCAAGGGCTAAAGGTTTAATGAATAATGCAACACAATTGATTAATGATAGCTTGTACGCTACCAATTTGATCTCAGATTGTACCCCAGGTGAGTTACCTAAAGTAAAAGAATCTGATTCCAAGTGGAAGGAAGAGATGATCAATAAAAATCAATAGATTAGAAAACTTCAAAGAATTTCATGGGATATTATGTGGACTTATCCGATCAAGCCACACAGCCAACAGATGGCCATCAAATTCCTTTCGAATGCTATTCATTGTATCATTCCTGAATTCTCTGATGCTACATACACTGGGCAGTTACATTAAAAAATGAGTCGGCCAACAAAAGTCCAAGATATGCTCAATATCTGCCACCTTTTCACATCCACCTTAACTGATGATCAATGAGTCGGTTTTCATCAAAGCTCGCATTTTTGTTTCAGATATTTTTTAATTAAGATAGATTGTAGGAATACTTTTAGTTATTTTTTGTTAGGTATCTATTTAAACCCCTTTCATGCATTTAGAAAGGGGTCCTTAATTTGTAATATTTTTGACTTGGAGATTACATTTCTGTACTCCATTTACTCCTATATTCTTTTATAAAGGATCACATCTGGTGACTCTGTGCGGAATTATCTTTAAGAATTGCATTTCTGTACCTTGAAGTTGATTTTACATCGGAATTGCTAGATTAGAGTATTAGATTGCATTTGAAAGTCTCGAGATGGATATGGTATTTTGATCTATTCACTGTTAGTTTCTTTTGTTATATGATATTCTATTTCAAATTTGCTATCGTTTATATGTACTTCGTTTCACAATATTTCTTTATATATATCATTTCTGAGTATATTGGAAATATTTATCTTTCAAAAGTATATGCAAGCGATATATAATGATGAATACAATATGTTAATATAACTCTGTTTAATTTCTTAAATAGAGTTATCTTTATTTGTTGCTGCACATTTCAATTAAGCTGTAATACATTTTTATGGTTATTGTTCAATTGAAACAATTTAAAGTTGTATTCACATATGATACCCGGGTTAGTTTTAGAATTTCTTTATCAGTATTTAAATTAGATTAGTTAGTATTTTTATTTCAGTCATTTAGTCCCATTTTTCCCCATCCAATCATTCCATTACCAACCCATTCAAATTATTAGGAAACTGGTCCTATAAATCCAGTCGGAGCCACCATCCCAAACGGAAAAGGAGTTGTCTTAAGGTCCCGATCGAGTGGTTATCCCCCAATGTTTGAAACAACGATTTTCGAGGCTTCAACATTTTTGGCGCTAGAAGGAGGGCCATAAGCTATGAATGGCAGATAAATCTAAATCCAAAATCCATTCTAAGAGCACATCACCGTCATCACCTTCAATTTCTTCCAAATCTCAAATTACAAGAGAAGAAATTGAGAAAAGTATTCAAACACCCACTACCAAAGTTTCAGATCAATCAAATAATCCAACTCCTGAGTCTCCTGAAGTTGAGGCCTTGACCCATAAACTTCAAGGATTCTCATTATCATTAGAAGAATCGGAATTATCTGAAGGTAGTGTCACTTCACAGTTTATTTCTTCCAGACCTCTTACTAGGTCACAAAGTGAAAAACTTGGGATTCCCCCAAAATAATTTCCTATACCTAGTAGAGTCAAAACAAGAAAAACTCCACTGGAGACAAAAAGTGGTACTAGTTCTTCATCACATATTCAATCATCTGTTTCCCAAGATCCAAATCAGAAAAGTGCAGTAATCTCATCATCCTCTGCTCAAACTACATCTATTCCAACATCAATTGTTTCTTCTATTACTTCAATTGTTACTACTCATACACTAGTTGTCACTTCTAGTTCTTCTACTATCATTACAAAAATGGCACAAAGACCATGGACTAGACCAAGAGCTGTGAATATGGTTGCACCTTTGCATGATCTTCCTGATCATCCTGAAAAATGGCTGCCGAAGTTTAGTCCAGATACTGGTATACAAGTAGAAGAACATATCAATAACTTAATTATGCTTGTTATAAACTTGAATAAAGTAGTGAATGAATATGTTGTAGTTCGATTATTTCCCTATACTTTGCAAGGAACAGCAGGATCCTGGTACTTTTCTTTACCTTCAGATTCAATCACGAGTTGGGATATGTTTGAAGAACAATTTTTAACTAAATATGGAGATGATAGATCACTTGCTACCCTAATTAATGATCTCTCCAATTTAAAGAGTCAACCCAAGGAACCCATTAAGGATTTTAATTCTCGATTCAATAAACTCTTGAATAAGAACATATAAGCCTAGTGAACAAGTTAGAAGTGAATGGTATATCAATGCTTTACCCTCAAACATAGAAATTTTCGTAGATAGAGCTGCAAAACTAACTTTAGCTGAGAATATGAAAGAAACTATTGCAGTTTAAAAACGAATGATTTCCCTTGATAAGAAAAAAGTGATTGATGAAAGAAAATCAAAGAAAGTCACTTTTAAATATGATTACTAGAAAAAGACACCAAGAGATCCATATGACATGGAAGGTTTACAGAAATTTCTTAAAACCATGTCTAATGATATGGTTGAGATCAAGAAGCAGGTAGCAGAGACTTCTACAAAGAGACCATTTAGAAATTTCAAGAGAAATCAAAGTGAATCAAAACCTCCCAATGCAATTTCCAATGGAGAATCAGAAGATGAGGAAGAAGAAGAGAATCCTCTAATATCAGACAAAGAAGATGAAAGAGAAGAAGAAGTTGAACTAAATGGAATGTGGGATTTCATTCTCCCTAATTCAGATAGTGACATGGAACAAGAATCTATCCCTGTAAGTACAAGGAGAAAATCTACATCGGAACCTGTTCGAACTGTTCCGAAGAAGAAAAATACAACTCCAAGTACTAAAGAAAAAACTCCTGCAAAAAAAACTTCTTCATTTCCCACTCAGAATCAGCCATCATCTCTCAGTCCTCCCACATTATCATCCAAAACTCTGGTAGTATCAGATCATATGGACTATAATATTTTTGAGGACATGAAAAATACTAGAGCGAATATCTCATTACATGAACTCAGCAAACTCAAACATCAATAAAAGCTGTTATTAAAAGAGTTAAACGCTACACCCATCACTCCGCTACCAAGTGGTGTAGTAGCTAAACAAGCTAAAGAGACTGGTAAGCCACCAGACAAAGTAGATGCATCCGACACTATTC